>JAHBOF010000354.1:0-26574 GCA_020736565.1 Coprinopsis sp. MPI-PUGE-AT-0042
AAAATGGGAACAGGCGCAGTCAGCTGGTCTTCAAAGAAGCAAGCAACGATTGCCAACTCATCCACTGAGGCTGAATACATCTCGGCTTCTACTGCTGGACGCGACATTATCTGGATGCGAAGCCTACTAGGCGAACTTGGATTCAAATTGGACAGACCTTCTCCGCTTATGGTTGACAACCAATCAGCGTTGAGAGTTCTTAAGAATCCCGAGCATCACAGCAAAATGAAGCACATTGATATCAAGATGCATTGGATCAGGCAAGAAATACGCAGAGGAAACATCGAGGTTCACTTCCTTCCTACAAACGATATGGTTGCAGACATCCTCACGAGACCGCTTCCTCGACTCGCAGTTGAACACCACCGTCTGGCATTGGGACTCTTGTAGTCCATGGACATTACATTGAGGGGGTGTGTTAGAATACAATGCTCATGCCATGGATATTTCTTACATCTCATCGTAGTTACAGAGATTCATTACTCTAAGATTGGACATCTGTTACTTACAGTTTACATCTATCATTTCATATCTATCGAATCTTCTTCTTCATCTTCCATCATTCTATCATTGTTATTGATGACTACGATCTCTCATATTTATCTTCATCATACAGATCTCTGTTGTACAACAACCATCGATGCTGTTCATCGATGAGTACTGTGATACGATCTTTACATAGCTTAGCCTCTATAGGTATATAAGTAGCTAGTGCAAGTGGAGGGTTCTCTATCGAACTATTCCCCACTTGCAGGTATGTCTCACAAGTATCGTCTAACAGCACTTTATTAATATATCGAACTATTCCCCACTTGCAGTGTGTTATCTAGTTGAGGTTTTAATATCTTCTTCTTCTTCTTCTTCTTCCCATCGGCCTCAGTCTGCTGCACCTCTGCTTGCTCAGCAAGGCGCCTCTGCCTCTCCTTCTGCTTCTCACGCTCACTCTCCCTCTCAGGATCCCTCTTGCCCTTGTTGCTCAAGCCCTGGAATGAAAACACAAGACCAATGCCCTTGGTACCAGGCTTTGCCAGAAAGATCTCCTCCTCCGACTTGCCTGGATCATAGGTGGGATCAGACAGGTAGCGATAGACTTCAGCATGCTCGGGGTTGGTAGAAGAGATGTTGGTAAAGGCTTTAACCCAGTCACCCCAGGTTGTCTTGTTGGAAAGAATGTCGACGATATCTTCTTCCTTGATTTTGAAGTCGGCTGGCCAAGGTTGAGAAGACAAAGGTGCATCAGGAGGAGGAGGGGGTAGACGGGGAATGTTCTTGCGAGCATTGTAGACTGCCTTGGCATCTTTGGTAAGCGACCAGCGCTCGTAGGTGACTCGGACAGAGGTGGATGTAGTACCAGAGTAGAGGAGAGGGTTGAGTGGCATTCCGCAGTGCTTGATGATGCGGTATGCTTCAGGACTGAAAGCCTCCTTGCAGTCAAGAGGACCTAGAGCTGCGACCACCTCCTCAACATCTGCAGCAGCCTCCTCAGTCAGACCCTCAGTCAGACCATCGACATCAACACCAAAGCTTGATGCAAGAGGAGATGGGGCAGGGGTGAGAGAGGAGCAGGGGACGGAAGCACCAGAAAGTGAGGCTGGAGAGTTGCCTCGCCAGGCAGGAGTGACAGAACAAGAACGAGGAAGTGAAAGAGCACGGAAAGGACAATGCTGAATGGACTGGTCAGACACGCAGGCATAAAAAGAGTGAAAGAAACATACAACCAACAAATAAAGCACCCTTATCTTTCCATCTTCATTCTCCTCCCATGTCCACATCTTATGTTAGAACCAGGGACACCCGGGCGCGGGAAAGCGGAGTGCCCGGAATGTATCAGGATCTCAAATGGAAAAAGGAACGAACAGGACCTTGGCCTCAGCAATGCTTCCTAACATGCTGTGCCCTTCCTAGTCCCCGGGGGTCCTACTTGTGTCGGGGAGCGACCAGGTCTTAGGCGGAGGAGAGGAGCGAAGGGATGAGCACAGCTCCGGGCCGGAGCGAGCTACACCGCGGGAAACCGGAAACCGGCGAAGCGGACAGACAGGAAAACGTCGGAGACAAGCTAGATGTGTTCTAGTTGACTTTTCGACTACTGTACAAGCATAGGATACAAAGCGTTATATACTGGAACGAGTCCGGATAATCCTACAGCTAATACAGAGGTCTAAGAGTCTCGGAGTCCGGAGCGATTGACAGGAACGGATCAGGAACGGAAGGAACGAGGGGATCGCTGCGGATCAGGAAGCGGAACGGACGAATGTCGGGACCGAAGTCAATACCGAAGGTGTCCTGGATGGCCGAAGGTTTCGGGTCCGGGCCCGAGGCGCGGGAATGTTCAGGTACTCGGGATATGGGTTGGAAACGCGCCGAAGCAAGCCGGAGCTCGGTTGCTCGGCGGCGGAGGCAGGGGGATGGTATCGAGCAACGGTGGGACGGGTGGGGTTCGGATGACATGCAACCTGCATCGGTCAGTCCGGAAATGGTCCGGAGTTCAGCGGTTAGGGGTCAGGGGGTGTTGTGGCATATGACATCTTATCATCGCTAGATGTCTTGGCCATTACTATAGTCAAGTCACCAGAGTGCTTCCAAGCCTTGAACTGAGAAATCCAGATGTAGAAGAAAACACCAGGATCCTGCAGCGATGGGTTGCGCTTGAGAAGCTGGGACATAACTCCTGATAAGGAGGTCTTGTTGACAAAGTCGATGGTAGCATGGGTAGGAGGAACCTCAATAGACGCAGGGTTAGTTCCAGAATATTCGACAATGCCCACAACCCGGTCCATTACCAAAGGCTCTTCAGCGTCTTCCTGCATATCAGCCATGTTTTGGTTGGTGGCTTTTCCTCTGAGAATGCCCTGGTCGGTTGTTGAAGCACCATAGGCACGGATAGGAGGGGTGGTGGAGACAGGTTTGATAGGAAGAGGGGGAGGTGGCTTGGAAGTAGGGATAGTGGCCTTCTTGGCAACATGAAGAGGAGGGAGAGCAGGGGGAGGAGTGGGAGTAGGGGAAGATAGAGGAGGGGAAGAGTCCAAGTCACGCATGTGGACATCTTGAATAGACTCAGCTGCAGAGGCATCACCCCTTTTCTTGTCGACATCCTCATCTGCATCTTCATCAGACTCTTCTTCATCATCAGAATCAGAGGCAGTGTCTGGAAGAGCCTTGCCCTTGCCCTTGGAAACTGGAACCTGAGTGCTGAGGTTGAGTTCATCCTCCTCATCCTCATCCTCCCCCTCCTCTTCTTCCTCCTCCTCAGCAGGTATGGCAGGCTTAGATGGCTTGGAGAGAGCAGCAGCTGAAGTGGCTGCTCCAGCCATGGACTTGACAAGGGCAGCAGAGGCAGAAGGTTTGGTGGGCGGAGGAGCCTTGGACAAGTTCATCTTCCCAATAAGACGCAAGCTTCTAAAGTGACAAGATAACCATGAGCATTGGCACATGCAACCATATGATATTAGAATATGAAGACATAAGACTAAGCAGAGTAAGACTAGCAAAGGGGACAAGGGCAGAGGGAACACAGATACACCAAAATGCCACAGCTAGGTACAGACGAATAGTCAGTCTGCCCGCAAACACCCACAAGGAAAAAGGACAATGACTGAGCAAAGCAAAGCCAGCTGTCTGACCAGCAGTACCAAGGCTGAGCCAATTGATATGCAGCACACACAGGCTTTCGCAACTTTAGACTTATAGCAACCCTTACATACTTACCACCCTTGACCCTTACTTGTCTCACACAACTTAGTCTTAATTAAAAGCCTCCACCCTACAGGTGGAGGTGACAACTGACTACAAACAATAGCAAACACTTGCCTAGCGACATCATCTGGAGGCAGAGACCTATCAGACACATAAGCAAAGCACAAAAATAAAGACATGATAAATGTCTCACCTTTTATCCAAGCTTGCCTTCTTTTTCTTCTTGTTCTTCTTCTTCACATTTGTTGATGAACTGGAATCGTGTTAGCTTGGATCCCCAGAATACCATGACAATGCACTCTTCCGTAGCAGCAGCATCAAGACTACCAGGATATTATCATGATCAGATGTGGACTCAAATAAAAAAAAAAAATAAAAAACTCACGGAGGGAACACTTTATCGACAGCAGAGGGTTCCTCTTCAATGCCACGAGGGCGCTTGGAAGAGGCAGCGTCGGAGGTGGTGAGCGCTCGAGCACGTTTGGTGGTGCGAGCAGCCAAGCCAGACGGGGAGTGGACCATGGTGGGAGTGCAGAGAGGGATAGAGGGTGTGGTGGGGTGAGAAAGGTTGAACGGTGCAGACAGCGAACAACCGTGTCGTCCTCGTGGGCGGTAAGCAAGAGGGGACAAGGGAGGGAAAAGGAACGCACCTGGTTCTTATACCGTTTCCCCATCAATCCCACGCACACAGTCATTCCGAGTCCACCCGAATCACGTGGCATCCAGATCCGCAGAGTACTTTACACTCCCCCAAGGTCCGGGGCGGAGTCCTATAGGACTCCTAACCTGTCCTAACCCAACTTAAATGTTGCAAAGCTATTTTTTACACCACACTGATTAAAAGTTGTCAAGTAAGGGTTAGGAGTCCTATTAGTCCTATAGGACTCCCATAGGACTCCTAAGGGGGAGTCCTAACCCACATTGATTTTTTTATGCCAAATATGGACTTCAGTCCAAATTGACTCACTTTTAACACAATTGTTTTGGGAGTTCTATAGGAGTCTTATGGGAGTCCTATAGGACTCCCATCTAGCTATATTACACTGTTTGTATTGATGTCATGCCTTTATCACAATTCTGCAAAAAAAGGGTTTTGACCCATAGGAGTCCTATAGGACTCCCATAAGACCTTGGGGGACTGTAAAGTTATGGATCCGCACGGGCAGTGACACACAGACCCAATGATAGTGACGCCGGGGGGTGATGGGCCTGTCGTCCAGGGGTGATGTTGCGGGTGGTGTTGTAGGCGCACGGCGAGCTGGCTGCCATAAGGCGCATGTGAGGTGGGGAGACGTGCAGTGGGGCAGGCGTTGGACGCAACGCATCACGGGTGAGGTCGCAGCGGCGTCACATGTGCGTGGTGGTGATGACGTTGTGCGGTGAGCGGGCAGTGACGTGGCCCGTGCGTGCATGCTGCTGTGGGCTGTGACGAGGCGCGTGTGAGGCAGCAACATGGCCTGAGCATGACGTCGGCTGTGATGCGGCGCGTGAGGCAGCGACGTGGCCCGTGCATGGCATCTGGCAGCGGCTAGGATGAGGCGCGTGTGAGCTAGCGACGTGGCACGTGCATGGTGGCTGGCTTGGGCGGTGACGCAGCGCGGTGAGGTGACGGGCTGGCTGGGAGCATGGGCGCCGACGTGGCGCGTGTGCCCGTCGTCGCGTGGTGTGGGGGTCATATCGCGGCACCTTGCAGGGGGCAGGCGACGCCTGCTGGTAAGGTCGACCTGGGGATGGCCTCGTCAACATAGTGGTCGTTGTCAGGGCTATGGGCGTCCACCGCCCTCGTCCTCCCTGCTCTCATTGTCACCGTCCCCGTCGTTGCTGTGGTTGTCGTCGTAGGCGTGGCGGTCGTTGACGTTGTGTGGTCACGGAAGACACTAGCATGCGTGATTGAATGCCCACACACGGGAGGGAGAGGAAGAGGTACGAGGGGGAGTGGATGGAGGGAGGAAAGACGCCACCCAGCTAGCAACTGGCCCACCATTGGGGACCGGGGTGATGGCTGTGCATTCTGCGGAATCCCCAATTGGGCGTTCCACAGAATCACAGCCATGACCCTTTGTGGCCGCACCGGAAGTCTTTGTCTATGTATGGCACAGACTGGGTTCCATTCCCAGCGGCGCAGTGGTGCAGTGGCTGGATGCCGCTGCAGGCATCGGGCCAAGAGGCCTGAGGTTCGATTCCTCGACTTGCCAATGTTTTGCACATATTGCCCATGTAAATCGTAATAAATCCAAATAAATTGTAAAAAAAAAAAAAATCAAATAAATCGTAATAAATCCAGATAAATCGTAGTAAATCCAGAAAAATCGTAGTAAATCCAAATAAATCGTAATAAATTGTAATCAATTATACACAAGGTAAGGACAGACTCTGTACAGACTCTGTACATATTCTGTGGTTTCTTAGGTATAAAACCAGAGTCTGTACAGAGTCTAAGCATTAAGGAGAGACTCTGTACATGGGTGCAGAGGCTCTGCAATGCAGAGTCTGTACAGAGCTACAGAGTGGTGCAGACTCTGTACAGACTCTGTATACCAAAAATGTGACCATTCCTGTGCCATTTGGGTGGGCCAGTTGGGTGTACAGAGTCTGTACAGATTGTATACAGACTCTGTACAGACTCTCTACCCCCCTCAGGGGTGGGGGTAAAGTACTCCTCGAGTTGAGGCTCATACTGACCACCATGTCACAAGAGAGCAGCTTCTTGATGTCAGCGTAGTTGTGGTGGCAGAGGCGACAATGCAGGAGACTCAGATCAACTGGGAGCGTTGCAGCGCGTCTCAGGAGTACTTTACACTCCCCCAAGGTCCGGTCCGGACTCCTGCTGAAGTCCAGCAGGACTCCAACTGAACTCTGACTGGACTCCGGTCTGTCCTGTTCTGCCAACTTGTGTGAAAACCATTTGTAAGCAGATGGGAGTATAAATAGATAAAAAATGGTATGGACTTCGACCGGACTCCTGTAGGACTCCAGTCTTTTGACTGGGCTTTCTATGGACTGGACTGGACTCCAGGGGTGGAGTCCATACCCGCTGAAATTTGCTAATGTCCAACATCAATATTAGTCACAATGGGATGATTTTTGCAAGAACAGGAATGGGACTCTGACCGGACTCCAGCAGGACTTTCATGAGACTCCCATTATGGAACATGCTGGAAAATGTATTTATTCACATTTATATTAGATTGTGGTTAAAAGGGTGAAGTACATCAGGACTTTCACAGGACTCCCACTGGACCTCCACTGGATCTTAGGGGAGTGTAAAGTTATGCAGGTTTATTTATTCACATTTATATTAGATTGTGGTTAAAAGGGTGAAGTACATACTGGACCCTGGGGGAGTGTAAAGTTATGAGAAATGCGGCGACATGAAGAGGACAAGGGCGAGGGGCCGTGGCGAGAGAATGGCGCCAATGCACTGGCAATCGAGCTGAGGAAATGCGAAGTGAGTCTTTCAACTGTGGAGCTGTCCTAGATGGCTGAAAGCACAGGGCTCATAACCTGCATAACTTTACACTCCCCTAAGATCCAGTGGAGGTCCAGTGGGAGTCCTGTGAAAGTCCTGATGTACTTCACCCTTTTAACCACAATCTAATATAAATGTGAATAAATACATTTTCCAGCATGTTCCATAATGGGAGTCTCATGAAAGTCCTGCTGGAGTCCGGTCAGAGTCCCATTCCTGTTCTTGCAAAAATCATCCCATTGTGACTAATATTGATGTTGGACATTAGCAAATTTCAGCGGGTATGGACTCCACCCCTGGAGTCCAGTCCAGTCCATAGAAAGCCCAGTCAAAAGACTGGAGTCCTACAGGAGTCCGGTCGAAGTCCATACCATTTTTTATCTATTTATACTCCCATCTGCTTACAAATGGTTTTCACACAAGTTGGCAGAACAGGACAGACCGGAGTCCAGTCAGAGTTCAGTTGGAGTCCTGCTGGACTTCAGCAGGAGTCCGGACCGGACCTTGGGGGAGTGTAAAGTACTCATAACCTGTTAGAATGCACAGAGCCTAAGGGACTGAAGTCCAACAGTGAGGGGAAAGAACTGAGGGACTTCAGGACACAATCTACAGCTATATAAATGCACTACTGACAGGTTGAATGTTGGTATCTTGGTGCCTGGATAGCTGGACAACCCAGTTCCAGGACCCGACCTACTCAGGACACAACTTCCTTCGATTAGTCGATACGAAGGACAAGTCCATCCAGCCAACGTACCTGCATGGAGGTGCATGGCTTCCCATGTCTGGCAGAAGCAATAGCTTCTCAGCCAGGTTTGCCAGGTGCATGTTAAACCATGGCCCTATTGGAGCGTATTACGATCACTTCAACATTAACGAGCCAATGGCTTGTCCCTGCGGTGCGGCCCTCGAGACCCGCATCCATATTTTGGATCACTGCATGAGATTCAAATGCAAGGGCCTGGTCAAATGGATTCAAGCCCTGTGCATCTTTCTGGAGAAGAACCCACTCATGTTTGCCTTCAAGCCCTCACAGGAGGGTATTGGATGAGGTGGGGAGGCACCTTTCCTTGACAGATGGGCGGTCCTGGGCTGGAGACAGTTAGGCGGAGACCCTTTGGGGAGGTGTGCGGAGTCCGGACCCTTGCAGCCGGGTCTAGGCCGCAGGGGCAGTGGCCGCTTGGATAGGGGACGCCGGCTTGGGAATGCCTGGAAGGAAGGGAGGGGAAGGCCTCTTACACCAATAATCTCATCTGCCCTTGGCTAGCATGCCAGGGGTATCGACCTAAGCTTTGGTTTCGGGCAAGGCTTCTTTCTAGGCAAACGGCGCTACTATGCCATGTCACGCAAGGGCTCAAAAGCCCATGTTAGTTCTCTTTTACTGCTATTCACTGTGTATGTAGATAGCGACCGGACTGCGATCACGCACTGGTATATAAACCGATGATTCAAAAAAATAAAATAAAATAAAATAAAAATTGAATGTTGGTGGCTCACCTGAAGGCTTGAATGAAGTGGAACCGATGTGAAACCACGGAGATATGAAGGTAATGAGTAACACGTTCCAAATAGCAAAGAAATAAATGAAAACAAGCAAAATACCAATGGCTAGAGCACAATCTCACAACAACAATATCAGCTGATTAAAGAGAATATTGCAAATAGCCCACCAAAGGCAGCTTAGCAACTAGGTATACTTGAGGTATCAACCATTTATATTAGCATAAAAGACAAAATCTGGATTTTGTAGGGTAGGAAAAGTGGGAGAATTGCTCATATCTGGAGGTTACCAATAGAGCCTAAATAGCTATGATAACATGGGCAAAACACATCTAAGCAATGAAGCAAACCCAAGCAAATACAAAGAAGCAACAGTAAATATAAACATAGCTATAAATAGAAGGACCTTGGACACCCTTACCTATCCCATATGAGATCCATTAACTAAATAGAGCTTGAGAACATCCATGGAATGAGCAGACAGTTCCAAATTCCATAGTGGAACTGGAACTGAAATATGGAATAGGATGTGGAGGCCAAGTATGGAAAAGTACCCCTTAGGGCTTTTGGGCACTACTTCACCCCCACTCCAGAGGGGGGTACAGAGTCTGTACAGATTCTGTAGAGTCTCTGTAGAGTCTCTGTACCCCCTTACTGATTCTTTTATTTCAACTTCTGTACTGACTCTGTTTGTCCTATTATAGAAGACCACACTTGTACTATAAGGTTAACCAGTACAGACTCTGTACAGACTCTGTACAAACTCCATACTGACCCTCTACCAATTACTTGCACAATATTATAGCTATTGGTCTATTGGAATCAGGACTTCTGGCTGCTGGCACCAGCTCTGTACAGACTCTGTGCTGACTCGGCATATAAGAATATCAGTAAGTATTCATGACATACAATGTATTAATAAAGACTCAAATAGCATTCAGCAAGTACAGGGGCATTGGCTGCTTGGATAGGGGACGCCAGCTTGGGAATGCCTGGAAGGAAGGGAGGGGAAGGCCTCTTACACCAACAATCTCATTTGCTCTTGGCTGGTGAGCCAAGAGTATTGACCTAAGTTTTGGCCTTGGGCAAGACTTTTTCTAGGCAAATGGCGCGGACGCGCCATGTCACACAGGGGCTTAGAAGCCCACATTATTTCTCTTTTACTGCTATTCACCTTGTACGTAGATAGCGACTGGACTGCGATCGCGCACCGGTATATAAATTGATGATTCAAAAAGAAAAGAAAAAAGTACAGAGTCTGTACAGAGTGCTCTACAACGCATTGACTTAATGCAAGCACATCACTTTTGGTTTTGAATCTGTACAGACTCTTGGGTGTGTCAACTAGTGTACGGTAAGAAATAGGTGGAAGGGAGTAGAAAAGGTATACAGAGTCTGTACAGAGTGAATACAGAGTTAGTACAGACTCTGTACAGACTCTGTACCCCCTTCAGGGGTGGGGGTGGCAATCCAGTATAATGGACAGCCATGCCATGATTGATGACCTGGAGGGGGCCCCTTGATCTCGAACCACCACCACCACCACCACCCTAACCGTAGGAATGACACATGAGCCACGTCGTCTCCCCAGGGGACGAGAACAAGGACTATCCGAGAACAAACAATCCGCAAGCAACCAGAGACCCTGGCCACTAGCAGAACGTGGATAGAGCTAGGCTGCCCCCCCAAAGAATCCAAGCTCACCTCCTCGTTCCCTCGGATGTTGCCTCTAGGACACGAGACCGCAACCCATTCACCCCCCCATTCCGGATTCCTCTGTCCAACAGGCATCCCCAACATTCCCAACCTCAAGCACGCTGAAATGGCTTATAAGACAAAGCCCAACAGCCCAACGAAGGCATCACCCAGCCAGACTGTTGAAAAGGCAAGCAGAGGAGAGTAGAGAGGCGGCAGAATAAGGGGCACAGACACAGACACAAGAGTGGCCACAACAGAAGTACAGGGTACAACAGCAAGGTATATTGAACCAGGGTAACAACAATTCAACATGTATTTGTACTTGTTATGTGTACCTGCATGCCAGCCACCAGGGCTAACACGACCAAATCCAACACAGACACATGTCCAGAATGTTAGAATACAATACTTACATCGTTGTTTCTACAGTTACGATCAGTACAAGGGACACTACTTTCAAAACGTTTACTTGTTGCATCGTTCACTTCTCTCTTTCTTATTGTTCTCTCTCTTCTATTTACCCTGCACAGATATGCTATTGTTCTTCCCTATATGGACATTCCTTTGTGTAGATATGTATATAGGTAGCTAGTGTGAGTGGGGTGTTCTCTATCGAACTATTCCCACTCACAGGTATGTCATGTATCGCTCTACTTATTTCTCTGCTAATATCATCGAACTATTCCCACTCACAGTGCGCGTTCTGTTGAGGGTTTAATAGGTTATGAGCCCTGTTGCTTCGCGTTAGAGACACTCCTCAACACGAAAGCTACCCTCCCTCACAGACATTCGGTCACGTACCCTAGGTACATCCGCACTCTGGTCCTCTGCTTCTCAGAAAGCACGTCCCAGCTGCACCCTGGTCTGCCCCAGTCCATCTGGTTGAGCGACTTCTATCTCCCTCTATCCCCACTTCGTTTTCTGGCTATTCCCAGTCAACGTCGTACCTCCTGTTGCGTTCGGAAACGAAGCATCAACCCTTCCCTTCACTCTCTCTCTCATCCCTGTCACTGTTGCATTCGATTCTCGAAGCATCATGCCAGACAATTCTTCCACAACCAAAATCTGTGCTCTTTCGTCTGACACCGTTGCACAGTGGAAGACTATGGTCGAGAACGAAGCATTGCGCCTTCGTGCCGTCCATATCCTCTCTGGTGAGGAGGAGGAACCAGACAAAAGTGAAGATCGTAAGGATTGGAAGGATTATTGGGACAAACGCTCCACACTTGCATATGCTATCGTCAGCTCTCTTGACATGGCCCAATCCGACTCTATCATCTCAGGCGTCGATCGAACCGATCCAGCCGCCACCTTCACAGCTCTCATCGAGCACTACATCCCCAAGACAGCTCAATCTCACGCTTCGTCTATCCAAGAGCTTCTCTCCATCCGCAAGACAGATGCAGAGAGTTTTGCTTCTTATAGTGCCCGCATCATAGCTGCCGGAGCCCAAATCTGTGACCGTTTGGATGCGCTCCCACTCTACATCCCAGAGCGTACACGCCAAACATCCATCGACCTATCCTCTCTCCCTGCTCCAGAGTCAGACGAGGAAGAGGAGGAAGAACCAGCAGCTACTGGTATTGAGGGGGATATTACTACTCAGGCCACTGCTGCTCCAGCTCCTCTGACCACTGTCGAAATTGTCACCAGGCGCTCTGTATTCAAGAAGGGCTATGGCGCGCCAGAGCTCATCATGGACCTGATGCAAGCCATCGTCATCCTCGGCCTTCCTCACAATGAGCAGGGCAACTTCCTTCGCAACACCTTCACACATCTCGACAGCATCAAATCTGCCGACGATGTCCTCGACCACCTTCGCAAAGCCGACCTCTCCAACAAGGTCGAGGGTCTAGCTGACGAAGCTGCCCTTGCTGCCACCAAGAGCAAGAAAAAGGCTAAGCCTCGCAAGCCTACCACTTCCTTGTCCCATTCGCCTGCTACATCGTCCACTTCCAAACCACACCTCAAATGTCGCTATCACACCAACCTCTCCAACCACGACACCAAGGACTGTGACGTCCTGAAGAAGGCTAAGGAAGTGATGTCGGCCAACATGGCTGAGGACACAGCTGAAGAGGAAGCTCAGATGGCCTCCACCGCACACATCGTTAGTCCCCCTCGTAGACGTCCAAAGGGTACCACCGCTAACACTCAGTGGAATGCAGACTTGGGTGCTACCTCGCATATGATGCCACACAAGCGTTGGATGCGCAACATGCGACCCTGCTTGGTACCTGTGAGGCTGGGGGATAACTCGACGGTCTGGGCAAAGGCCAAGGGAGATGTTGTGTTCAAACCATCTGGGAACTGCGAGCTTGTTGTCTTTTGCGATGTACTATATGTCCCTCGTTTGAAAAATAACTTATTCTCCATCCTTACTGCTGTGAAGAAGCGCAAGATGCGTGTTGTCATCGAGAACAACTCCCTGGAATTTTCGAAAGACGGCAACTCTCTCTTCACTGCTACTATTCATGGGACGACCGGCCTATTGGATGGAAGCACATTGGAGAATGATGAAGTAGCCTATTCAGCTGCAGTCGACAAGGGCATTTTACATGATCGTCTTGGACACATCGGAATCGACCGGCTCAATACGCTGCTCAAGAAGGATTTGGCTGAGGGGGTGTTTGTCAACAAAGGGACGGAGGTCAAGGACATGTGTGAAGCATGCATTGCAGGGAAGCAACACCGACGACCTTTCCCAAAAGTCTCAGAACATCGGTGCACAGAGGTACTTGGTCGGATCCACAGTGACTTGCATGGTCCACTCCCGCGCACGTCTAGAGGGTACAGGTACTGGATCACATTCAGCGATGACCACTGCCGCTACAAACGCACCTACTTGCTCAAAAACAAGAGTGAGGCATTTGACAAGTTCAAGACCTACGTTGCTGCAGCAGAGAACTACTTGGGAGTAAAAGTGAAGGAACTTCGGGACGACAAGGGAGGAGAGTACATCTCAAACGAGTTTGATCAATGGTGTGAGGCACGAGGAATCTCTCAACAACATACGGTCCGTGGTACACCACAGCAAAATGGTGTCTCCGAGCGTCTAAATCGCACCCTGGCCGAGGGGGTGATAGCAATGCTCAACCACGCTGGATTACCCGCCACCTTCTGGTCCACTGCTGTCCTCTACTACACCGAAATCCTGAATGTCACCCCTACGTCTGCGCTGTCGGAAACCACCTCGTATGAAGTGTGGCACAAACACAAGCCAGACTTATCCATGTTCAGAGTCTATGGATGTCGCGCATGGGTCAATGTACCAAAGTCTGACCGCAAAAACCTCGACTCCCATTCCATCCCTTGCATCTTCCTTGGATTTGCGCAAGGATTCAAAGGCTGGCTGTGCTATGATACAGCCACCAAGAAAACCCACATCTCTCGAGACGTGATCTTTGACAAGACTTCCTTCCCTGGTCTCTCAACCAAAGGCAAGAGCACTGAAACTCCTCCAGTCCAATGGGGTGAACTTTGGTCGCATGACGATGATGAGTCTGAAACTCTCTCCACGCCTAGCGTTGATGCCATTCCTCAACCACCTGTTGACCCAGCACCCAATGCACCTCATGTCGACAATGACGAGTCAGACTCCGATGATGATGATGATGATGATGATGATGATCTCCCAGGGAATCCTCCCAACGCCCCTGCTGCCCCCAGAACTCCTATTCGTGCACCTCCCAGAGGTCCAGCGACAAAGGATCTGGCTGACGAGCACAAGCGTGCATGGTCGAGGCCTCAGGGTGATCCATCTCCCACATCAAGAGCAGAGCACGATTCTCCTGACCCTACACTGAAAGACTTTGGATGGAGCCCACCAGAAGGTGAATTTCCGCGTCTACCTGCTCCTACTCCTGCACCAGCACATGTCATTTCTCCTCAAACACTCTGCCCAATGCCACGTCTAGCAGCACCAGCTGCCAAGCCTAATGAACCCTACCTTGTAGCCCAAGGAGGATGACCAACACGTTCAGGGGGTGTTTTGGACTACACTACAATTGCTGGAAAAGGACGAAGGGGAACCCAACCAGTTGCTCGCAGACAGGCTGAAGCACAACAGGATGAGGAACGTGAACCCAGAATGGATGTTGCAGGACCCAGCACTTCAAATCCAGTACCAGCCCGAGGGGGTGCCCAAAATCACGATTTCTTCGGTCTGCCACTTGCTACCCAAACTGGCGGCATGGGAGTCATGAATCTTCAACTCCGCCCCACACTCACAAATCCAAATCCTCCACCACCTCCTAGTCAACCCACTCCAATCGATGCCGCTTCACTCCCAGATGACGACGATGATGACGATGATGAAGAAGCTGACTTGGCTACTGCCTTCAAAGCTAGTCGAGTCATGGAATCCATCTTCAATGTCTATGGCATCTCAGATGACTTCATCCCAATGTCAGCTGGATGGGAGATTGCAATGGAAGCTGCTTGTGAAAATGCATTCGGTGCAGCTACACGCCCAAATGATGCACCACGGAACTGGAAGGAGGCCATGGCTTGGGATGATAAGGACAAATGGTTGGCAGCTGCTCAGACAGAGATTGACGCCCTGATTGAGAATGGTACTTGGGAACTCGTCCAACTCCCCAAGGATCGAAAGGCGATTGGCTCTCGTTGGGTATTCCTCATCAAACGCGATGCAGATGGAAGAGTTGAACGATACAAGGCTCGTTTGGTTGGTCAAGGCTTTGGACAGTCTCATGGCATTGACTATGATGAAGTATTTGCCCCAACTACCAGGCTTACGTCTATCCGTACTGTCCTTGCACAAGCAGCAATGAATGGAGAACACATCGAGTCGATCGACATTTCCAATGCCTACCTTAACGGCACCATCGAGGATGAATACGAGGTCTATATGAGGCAACCAGAGGGATTCGAAGTCCGTAACACACCAACGGTGCCCAGTGGGTATGCAAGCTCAAGAAGGGTCTCTATGGGCTCAAACAGAGTGGCTGACTGTGGTATCAGAAGTTGGCAAAGGAACTTGAGAAGATTGGCTTTGAGCAGCTTTTCTCTGATCCCAGCATCTACCACTGGGTGAAGGACGGTGTTCGTGTCACACTCCCAGTTTTTGTCGACGACATCACTATCACTTCCAAAGACAAGTCCAAGATTGAATGGGTCAAGGAAGCACTGTGAAAGGTCTTCAAGCTGAAGGATTTAGGACCTACTGCATACCTTCTAGGAATCAAGGTGGAGTACGACCAGGCAAACAAAACTCTGTGTCTATCCCAAACCCAGTACATCAACGACATGCTTGCTCGTTTCTGACTTTCCGACTGCAAACCTGTGACCACCCCTATGGAACCAGGGCTAGCACTGAAGAAAAGCATGTCGCCCACAACTGAAGACGAGAAGGAGGAGATGAGCAAAATCCCCTACTTGAATTCAGTTGGAGCCCTGATGTATCTGGCCATTGGTACTCGCCCGGACATTGCCTACTCAGTTGCAAAATTGGCACAGTTCAACTCCAACCCTGCACATTGGAGGGCTGTCAAGCATCTCTTCCGTTACCTCCAGGGAACCAAGAACCTCAAGCTCACATTCACTCGGAACGAAGGGACTCCATCAGATGAACTCTTCCGCACTTATCGCGATGCAGACCATGGTGGATGCCTCGACACATGCAAGTCTACCAGTGGTTTCGTGATGAAGATGGGCACTGGTGCAGTCAGCTGGTCATCCAAGAAGCAAGCTACCATTGCCAACTCCTCGACTGAGGCTGAATACATCTCAGCATCATCCGCAGGTTTTGAGATTAAATGGATGTGTTCTCTTTTGGGAGAGCTCGGATTCAATGTCAAGAAGCCCTCGCCACTCATGGTAGACAGTCAATCAGCACTGCGTGTCCTCAAGAATCCTGAAAATCACAGCAGGATGAAGCACATCGACATCAAGATTCATTGGATCAGGAAGGAAGTTCGTGACAGAACCATCGAAGTCCACTTCCTCCCTACTGCAGACATGGTTGCAGACATTCTCACCAAACCCCTTCCTCAGATTGCTGTCGAGCGTCACCGTTTATCTCTTGGTCTCTTTTAGAATCACAACGGTCTTTGCATTGAGGGGGTGTGTTAGAATACAATACTTACATTGTTGTTTCTACGGTTACGATCAGTACAAGGGACACTACTTTCAAAACATTTACTTGTTGCATCGTTCACTTCTCTCTTTCTTATTGTTCTCTCTCTTCTATTTACCCTGCACAGATATGCTATTGTTCTTCCCTATATGGACATTCCTTTGTGTAGATATGTATATAGGTAGCTAGTGTGAGTGGGGTGTTCTCTATCGAACTATTCCCACTCACAGGTATGTCATGTATCGCTCTACTTATTTCTCTGCTAATATCATCGAACTATTCCCACTCACAGTGTGCATTCTGTTGAGGGTTTAATACAGAACCCAACGTACTGCTTGCCCTACAACCCCCACTCCGCTACCATCTGTCCCTGGCTCTACCAGTGTGCTGACACACCTCAACAACTACTAATCCGAAAAAGAGGACAACACCGCGATGCAGCAAGACCACGGTGGAGACTCCCCCGCCACCACACCTCCCCACTGGAAGTTCCCTACCCAAACTCACGAAGCGAGCGTCTTCCTCACCCAGCGCTCCCTCAAATGGACTGCAACCCAACTCACACCATGAGGAACCCCTCCAGCCAGACGCTGGATAGGCAGCCCCATCCCTGAATCCCAGAAGAGTAGCTCCGCATCCACCTTCTCGCTAACCACACGCAACAAAGCACATGGCAAGTCAAACCAACCTGCCCAGGAGCATGATGCCCACTTCACCTTCAACGACAACGAAAGCATCTTCGACACCTACCTCTTCGATCTCCCCTCTGGTGCGAACCACCAATGGGTTGCAGGAGTCATAAACTCCGATACAATACTCAACAGGGTATGTGACACCCAACTCGAACACTGGGACCAACTTGCTGCCACCACCACCTATGTCATCGGATACCCAATGGGCATCGGCATGTCAAACGTCCAAAAGGAAATCCGTGATGCAATGCGTAAAGGCCTGGAAACCAGACTTGGACCCCTCCCATCCATCAAATTCGCCCCAGGCACACCCAGAGCATCCAAGAACCCAACCGACACCAAGCTCAACAACGGAGGCGCCTACCCATGGCTCATATGGGGGCTCACCACTGACCAAGCCACATCCCTACGCCGCAAGCAAGTCTTCGCCAGCAAAGACCTGATCTTTGGTATCATTGATGCCAACGACCCTCCCTTCCCATATGTCATGGCCATTGGAGGAACACGCTTCTCTTTCCGGTACCATCACCATCTAACCGTGGGAAACTTCGTGATCGCTGTCCTCAACGTTCCACACTGCCAGACGGCCTCTGATCACTGATCAGAGGGTACCAACGAGCTCTACTGAGCTACTTCAATATGTGATCCAACTCTCGGGGCCAGGGGAGGGGTCGATCCCTCTCCAGGCCAGCGGAAACACAACCCTCAACTGAGGGCGCTTGTCTCCTCCTCGCCCTGCTAGCCAGGCCAGGTCTTACTCGTCTGCAAGGGATCGGTACGCCACCGACATCCCTGCCCCACGCCAGCACACCCCAAGGACGTCTGGCCGTCGATCTGCCTCCTCAAGCGAGGGGCAACACTCCTAATCCCCTGAACTCCGAGGCACTCCCATGCCTGTGGACTCGGGCCACGACTATCTCGAGGACGATCAGTTGGTCCTCATCCTCTCCATGGGCGCAAGCCAGGGGGAGGTGACGAACGATGTGGAAGCGGCTGCAGATGCCCTCGCCACTGTCGCCAGATGGATTCGTTCCATGGCTGACTCTAACCTGGACTTTGTCCTGGACACGTCTGGCCTCCAGGAGGCCATGACAGAACTTAACGCTGCTGCAGCAGCGCTCAACCAGGAGGATGGGGACGAGACTGTTTGTTTCCCCGTCATCCCTCCCCCCACTCCTGCTGCCCCCACCAGGAAGGCAGCAGCTTCTCCCCCCCCTGCCCCGCAGCAGGCCGTCCAAGATGTCCAAATGCGGGAAGGGCAGCCCCTAAAGGCTGTGTCCGGGCCCAGACCGCAGCCCAAGAAGCCGGTCGTCCCCTATCAGAGGCTCAACCCTAGGGGTCCTCCCCCCAAGGTTAACCTGGCTACCAAGCCCACCCACTCCACCCCCTACTCGTTTGCCAGCGCAGCGAGGAAGGGCAAGAACGCCGTCCCACAGCCCTCGTGGGCTGTGAGGACTTCACCTGCGCCAGCCCCAGAGGCTGCTGCGCCTCCAGAGCAGACCCGCCCCAAAAAGGCAAAATCTGCCCCTATCTACACCTCTTCTGGACCTACGCGCAAGCAGGTCCTGGTGAGCTCTGGGGCGTCACTCCCTGACACCCCGTTCAGTCTGATCACTGCTAAGGTCAACAATGCCCTACACGGTGGTCGATCCATGCTAGCTGTTCTCGTTACGGCCCCTGCCTATGGTGGGTGGTCGATGTCCACCAACGAGGTGGCGAGCGAGAACAATTTAGCCATCATTTGAGGATGCGTCCTCAACATGCTCAGCACGGAGGCCCGTGAATCCTGCTTTGTGGGACTACCGGCCTCCAAGTCCTTCCTTCGTATCATAGATGTGCCTTGGTTCTCCGATGTGACCAAGAACATCTTGACGACCCGCGAACATGTGGAGGCCGTTTTCAAGCGGTCGACCCTTGGGCGCGATATTTGGATGACTGGGCCTGTGCGCCTGGTCAGAGATTCCGCGAATGCTACGTCGGGCACGGCGTACTTCGACATCTGGGACTCCCAAACGGGAGCCAAAGCCAAGCGTGTTATCAATCGGCCTCTGGAGATCCACGGCCGTAAGTGCAACATCCGCCCTGCAAGGGCTAGCGTTGGCTCCACCCTGTGCACTCAGTGCTACAAGTGGGGTCATCCTCGTATTGCCTGCAGGGCTCCTCGATTGAGGTGCCCCAGGTGCAGTGAACCACACACGGCTGACGAGCATAGACTCGTCGCTGGGTGCTGCAAGGGTAACCCCTTGGCTAACCAGCCTCCCACTGCCCATGGCCAGCTGTGCCCGCACGCTAGCCATTGCCCCAACTGCAAGGGCGCTCATTCTGCCGATGCGAAGGTTTGCCCCTTCTGGCGCCACCGCTTCGATCCTGTTTGGATCCAAGCTAAATATGCTGAGGTACGTCTGTTCAGTCAACGTGCCAAGCCTCTCACTCAACCCATCGTAGCCTGATGTCTAGTACAACGGGCAAGCGAGGGATTAGGGTTGTGACATTTAACATCGCAAAAAACTACATGTATTTGGATGTACTTCTTGAGAATGCGAAAGATGATTTCGATGTGCTCTTCATCCAGGAGCCGCCTTGGCGGCTCATAAGACATGCCCCGTCTGCCAGAGCCAGTGATGGTGAAGCAGTTATGGGCGCACCCATCCACCCCCACTGGACCGTCATGGTACGGCCCCCAGAAGGGGAAGACCAGCAGCCTCGAGTCATCACGTATGTCTCGAAGCGCCTTGCAGGCCTTTGGCCTGCGTATCGTCAGGATCTCATTGATCACCGCGACATCTCAATCATGTCCCTGTTCTACAGGGGCAGAACAGTTTGCCTGGCCAACGTCTATTCAGATGACCAGGGCACAGCGATCCGTGTCCTCAGGGACAAGGCCGCCCATATCCCCCCGCTATCACTGATGGCAGGAGATTTCAACTGTCATGCAAGCGAGTGGAACCCCGAAGTGAGGGGTCGTGCAGGCATGGCAGGTGCCTTGCTGGAAACAGCAGGAGATCTGGGAGTGGAACTGGGGCAATACACGAACCCAGGACCAACCTTTATCCCCAGAGTGCCAGGTCACAGGCCGTCAGTGCTTGACCTGGTATTCGTGGAACCCACCAACATCCTGGCAGCATGTGTCACAAGGATGGAGGACCTACAGGGACCGTCTGACCACGTCCCAGTATCCGCAACGCTCGACGTGGGGGAAGACACCCCTGTGATCGAGAAACGCACCCTGGAGAAGGATAGCGAGGAGGAGGCTACCTTCCTAGGGCTAGTCCAAGAAGGGATAGCTGCGCTAGGCGCAGACATCCCTGCAACCCTAGACGAGGTCAAAGAGAGGGCTGCCGCCCTCTCTTTGGCCTTGTCTGAGGCTTGGGACAAATGTTCCAAAGTCTCACGTATCACTGCACACTCGAACCCATGGTGGAACGAGGAGTGCACAGACACGATTAAAGCCTACAGGGATGATAAGTCCCAGGAGGCTTGGTCGGAATTCCGCAAGGCTGTGAGAGCAGCCAAGCGAACATTCTTTGATGGCCGCATCCATGAGGTGGCCACCACAAATAAACGCCCGTGGGACCTAATGCAATGGGTCCAGCAGCGCAAGCTTCCCCTGGTAGAGGCAATCCAGTACAATGGACAGCCCTGCCATGACCTTGATGACTTGTGGAGGGGACTCCACAGCACATACAACTTGGCTTCTGGGAGAGAGGTGGACCTCTCAGAACTTGACGATATGGAGCAACTCCCTACAAGGGAGTGGCCACCTTTCAGTGCAGCAGAACTGAAGCAGGCCTTAGCGGCCTGCTCGGGCCTGTCTGCACCAGGCCCTGACCACCTTACGTGGGCCCATCTGAAAGAGATCCTGGAAGACCCAGCGTCTCTCCAACGCATCTTGGCCTTGGCCGACGGCTGTATGACCGCCGGCCACTGGCCAACTCATTTCAAGGAATCGGTCTCTGTAATCATTCCTAAACCCGGGAAACCGTCCTATGCTACCCCGAAGTCCTTCAGGCCAATTGTGCTCTTGAACACTTTGGGGAAGCTTATCGAGAAGATGATATCCAATCGTCTTCAATTTGACATGATCAAGTTTGACTTGGTCGACCTGAATCAGTTTGGGGGCATCCGCCAGCGGTCCACAGAGGACGCTGGTACTTATCTGACCCATCTGGTACGCGCCGGATGGGCCAGAGGGGAGATGACGAGCGTGGTGGCATTTGACATTGCGCAATTCTTTCCCTCACTTAACCACAGAGTTCTTCTCCGGGTACTCAAACTCTTAGGGTTCTCTGATACCCTGGGAGCATTCTTTGCCTCATATCTCATTGGAAGGTCCACCAAGTATAGGTGGAACAACTTTGAGTCGGGGCCACACGGTGCTGATGTGGGGGTAGGGCAAGGCTCTGCGTTGTCCCCTGTACTGTCAGCACTGTACATTGCGCCCATCATGAAGATGTATGTGACAAGGGCGAGGGATGCTGTGATCAGCAGCACCCTCCTCTCATATGTGGACAATGGCACTGTGGTTGCCCAGTCCAAGTCGCTAGACGACAACAATGGCACGCTTGTCAAGGCGTATGCGATCCTCTTCAGACTGGTTACAGCTCTGGGGTTGGAACTTGAGCACAATAAAACGGAGCTCTTTCACTTCAGTAGGTCGAGGGACAGGTATAACCCATCCCTTGACCTCGGATTTGCACCCTATACGGGGGCTTCAACCCAAGGAAGTCTGGCGCTACCTTGGGTTCTACTTCGACCAAAAACTGCTCTTCCACGAGCATGTGCGGTACTACTCCACCAAGGCACTGACCACCGTGAAAGCGATGGGAATGCTAGGTAATGCATTGCGGGGACTTCTCCCCAGCAAAAGCGCCTCCTTTATTGCGCATGTGTGCTTCCTATAGCCACATACGGATTCAGGTTGTGGTATTTCGAGGGTGCCCGATGCAAGGGTGTCCTCAAAAAGTTCAGTGCAATGCAGCGCAAGGCTGCATTGTGGATAGTTGGTGTGTTCCGCACCTCCCCAGGTGGAGGCGTAGAGTCCCTGGTGGGACTCATGCCCGTCCACCTTCATCTTCGGAAGTTGGCCCTTTGGGCCAACTACAGGGTGGCAACATTGTCAAACACCCATCCGACTAGATCGCTTCTGTCTGGGCCAGCCGTCAAAGACGCCGTCCCTCATAAGCTCTCTCTTGCTAAGCTCCCCCCATCAGTCCGTAAAAAGACCAAGGGCGTGGTATTGGAGATTGAATCCCGTCTCCCCTCTCTCACTGAGGTCTTCAATCCTACACATGAGGATGCGAGGCCTGGTGCACGCATGTGTGACTTGCACGGTCACAAAATCACTTTCGACAATCCCCCTCCTCCAAGGAAGGGCGATGGGGAGGAAGAAAAGGCCTGGAAGGGGAGGAAGGCCGATTTGGATCGCCTGCTCGCTGACGCAATGCAGGATCCCAACACAGTGGTTGCAGTGACGGACACGTCCGTCCCTACTGCACCACGTCGTCAGGCCGTGGCAGCAGCCATGGTATATTATTGAGGTGAGTGTGTCAAGGAGGTGAGACACGCCTCAGGTATGGTGACACCGCAGGATGCAGAGCTCAACGCCATTCGAACGGCTGTGGGATGTATGACTCAGTCACATCCAGCAGCCACTCGGATGATTATCTTCACGGATTCGATGGCAGCTGCAAAGCTCTCCATTGATCCATCCACCCACTCAGGCCAGGGCCACTCCTTGGCCGTGTGCAAGAACCTCTCTACGTGGTTCGATCAGGGAGGGGAGTGAAAGCTCACCTTCATCTACGTCCCCTCCATTAAAGAGTGGAACATCCACAAGGCAGCTCATACCTTCGCGGGAGGGCTGCCACCAATCTACGCTGGGGCTCAACCCCAGACGTCGCTTGACAGGGTCCACAAGGACGTCACATCTCGGTGCCTGGATAGCTGGACAACCCAGTTCCAGGACCCGACCTACTCAGGACACAACTTCCTTCGTTTAGTCGATACGAAGGACAAGTCCATCCAGCCAATGTACCTGCATGGAGGTGCATGGCTTCCCATGTCTGGCAGAAGCAACAGCTTCTCTGCCAGGTTTGCCAGGTGTGTGTTAAACCACGCCCCTTTTGGAGCATATTATGATCGCTTCAACATTAACGAGCCAACGGCTTGTCCCTGCGGTGCGGCTCTCGAGACCCGCATCCACATCTTGGACCACTGCACGAGGTTCAAACGCAAGGGCCTGGTCAAACGGATTCAAGCCCTCTGCATCTTTTTGGAGAAGAACCCACTCGCGTTCGCCTTCAAGCCCTCACAGGAGGGTATTGGATGAGGTGGGGAGGCACCTCTCCTTGACGGATGGGCGGTCCTGGGCTGGAGACAGTTAGGCGGAGACCCTTTGGGGAGGTGTGCGGACCCTTGCAGCCAGGTCTAGGCCACGGAGGCATTGGCCGCTTGGATAGGGGACACTGGCTTGGGAATGCCTGGAAGGAGGGGAGGGGAAGGCCTCGTACACCAACAATCTCATTTGCTCTTGGCTAGTATGCCGGGAGTATCGACCTAAGCTTTGGCTTCGGGCAAGGCTTCTTTTTAGGCAAACAGCGCAGATGTGCCATGTCACGCAGGGGCTTAGAAACCCACGTTATTTCCCCTGTACTGCTGTCCACCTTGTACGTAGATAGCGACCGGACTGCGATCGCGCACCGGTATATAAACTGATGATGCAAAAAAAAAAAAAAAAAAAAAAAAAAAAAAAAAAAAAAAAAGGCCATTGGAGGACTCATCACCAACCCCAACGACGAAGAAGCTATGAAGGAGCTCCGCCTCCACATCGGCACCAAGCTCGGTGTAGGCAACATACCAACCCAAATCGAGCTCCTACAGGACGTGTACACCAACGACAACAAGGCGGACTCACCATACCCTGAAGAACATGCCTTCAATGAAACCATCAACTCGATCGTCATTCGCCCAATCACCTTCCACGAATCTGACACCTGGTTCCACGTCTACATCAAACCCTTCACCAGCAACCGCACCACCTGGAACCAGTTCTGCCACACAGTCCGCAAACACTTTTCACACCAGTTCCACAAAGACGGATGCATGCGGATCAAACCCTTCAAGGGTGAACATGGCTGGTTCTGTACCTACTGCAAGAGCTCCGACCACCCACGCCCCCACTGCCCCATTGAATCCATCCCCAGCATCCTCAAACCAGAACTAAACTTCCCCAAGACTCGCGATAACAAGAAGAATCACGAGAAGGACGGGAAGGGGAAGGGAAGGGCAGAGAGGGACTAGACCCGTGATAGATGTGACAAACACCTACCTACCTACCTACCTACCTACCTACCTATCCCCATAGACCCATCCATAGCAGCTACGGTAACCCTAGATACATACTAATACCACCCCCACTCCGTACCAACCTCTGAATAGACTCTGTAGACCCGACACGACGATCCGCCCCTAAGTAAGAGAACAGCTAAAAATAGCAACGTAAGAGAGACCCTCCCAAACAACCAATGCAACCCACCACCGTAAGCGAGAAACCAAATCCTAACCTCGAAAGTAAGCCACAAGGCCACGAGCTCGGAAGCACTGAATAGATGCAAGATCGAGGAGCATCTACCAGTACACTGCTTCCCCCAGTCACAACAGAAACACGAGGTGCTTAGTCAGCCCCTCCAAAGCACACAACTCAAAGCCCAAATCTACTGACTCCTAGGAGGACAGGAAAGCAAAGAGTGTACCAGAGGGTACAAGCGTCCTGACCAAGCACACAAACAGAGGCCTATTGAGGCCAGGACAAGCCGTGCCAAGAGGCTGAAGTCATAGACATAAGTCCCTTTGCAGGCGCTAAACGATAGCAGCGCCTCAAAATACCTCACAATAGTTGTACGTCGGGCTTAACCAACAACTGCCACTAATATAACACACAATGCAAACACACGTAACAGGAGTGCTAACGCACCACAGGCAAACAGGCAAATTGAACATAGGACATCCCAACAAGGAACCCAACGAACAATAACAAGATTTGTAGGGTTCGAACGACGTGCAGCACCAACAGGACCTGCACGAACTGTTAATGGCATGCGAATAGAGGCTCCACGGGGACACCTCAAAGCTAGTCTTAAAATAGCTACACTAAATATACAAGGCGGAGGATCCCTAGCCACAGCCCAAAAATGGACGCATATAAACCAGATAATGCGAACACGGAAAATAGGGATAATGGCGATCCAAGAGACACACCTCACAGACTGTGCTACACGAGACCTTAACAAACAATTCAGAGACCAAATCCACATCCTAAACAGTGGACACCCAGGCAACGCCTCCAACACAGCTGGGATCGCAGTTGTCATAAACTGCAGGCTAGTCTGTTGGAAAAGAGCCAAGATGAAGGTCCTGATCCCAGGACGTGCAATACTTGTTCAGGTACCATGGCACGACACAGACCAGACACTGGACATCCTTGCAGTATACACACCGAACAGGGACGACGAGAACACTGACTTCTGGTCAAAAATCAAAACACACCGAAACAACCTGCCGAAACCCAACGTAATGATGGGGGACATGAACATGGTAGAAGAAGCTGCAGATAGGCTACCTAGTAAGCCCAACGCAGAATCCAAGGTTAATGCAATGCGAAGCCTAAAAAGGAAGCTCGACCTCATCGACAGGTGGCGAAACGAGCATCCCTCAGAGTTGCAGTCAGAAAGTCGGAAATGAGCAAGCATGTCGTTGATGTACTGGGTTTGGGATAGACACAGAGTTTTGTTTGCCTGGTTGTACTCCACCTTGATTCCTGAAGGTATGCAGTAGATCCTAAATCCTTCAGCTTGAAGACCTTTGACAGCGCTTCCTTGACCCATTCAATCTTGGACTTGTCTTTGAATGTGATAGTAATGTCATCGACAAAGACTGGGAGTGTGACACGAACACCGTCCTTCACCCAGTGGTAGATGCTGGGATCAGAGAAAAGCTGCTCAAAGCCAATGTTCTCGAGTTCCTTTGCCAACTTCTGGTACCACAGTTGGCCACTCTGTTTGAGTCCATAGAGACCCTTCTTGAGCTTGCATACCCACTGGGCACCATCAGTGTTACAGACTTCAAAACCCTCTGGCTGCCTCATATAGACCTCGTATTCATCCTTGATGGTGCCGTTAAGGTAGGCATTGGAGATGTCAATCGACTTGGTGTGTTCTCTGTTCATTGCTGCTTGTGCAAGGACAGTACAGATAGACGTAAGCCTGGTAGTTGGGGCAAATACTTCATCATAGTCAATGCCATGAGACTGTCCAAAGCCTTGACCAACCAAACGAGCCTTGTATCGTTCAACTCTTCCATCTGCATCGCGTTTGATGAGGAATACCCAACGAGAGCCAATCGCCTTTCGATCCTTGGGGAGTTGGACG
>JAHBOF010000355.1:0-26050 GCA_020736565.1 Coprinopsis sp. MPI-PUGE-AT-0042
AATGAGGAAGAACAGAGAAATTAACGATAGTTCAACCGTTTTCAAGGGTGAAAGTACTATACAGTGAAATGGTACATCGGGCTCGTGCAGATTCAGAGTCGCGAAAGAGTATGACTATGCTTAGATAAGATCGGCAACGTTAAGAGGCATCTCGTCAATTCGGGTGTCGTAGAATTCTGCAGAAATAAACAATGGTATTAGTATTGAGTGAGGAGGAGGACTAGGCGGGTATACTGACGTTCAATATCACGCAACATCCTGACATCTTCGGTGGTGACGAAGTTAATCGCAACACCCTTACGACCGAAACGCCCGCCACGACCGATACGATGAATGTAGTTTTCGCGGTTGGTAGGAAGATCGTAGTTGATGACGAGAGAGACTTGTTGGACATCAATACCATGAGCGAGAAGGTCGGTGGCAATCAAGACACGGGCAGAACCAGAACGGAACTCCCTCATCAAAACTTCACGCTGCTTCTGGTCCGTGTCACCATGCTAAAGATTCGATCATGAGCTTAATGGGTCAAAGCGATAGAGGAAGGTACGCACTATGGCGGAGACAGTGAATTCACGAGCGTGCATCTTCTCAGTGATCCAGTCGACCTTCCGCCTTGTGTTACAGAAGATGACAGCCTGAGTGATGGTCACAGTCTCATAGAGATCGCAGAGGGTGTCCAACTTCCATTCTTCCTTCTCCACCGCAATGTAGAACTGCTTGATACCTTCGAGGGTCAACTCCGACTCGTCGCGTTTGACGAGGATACGGACGGGGTCACGCATGAACTTCTTGGTGAACTCCAAAACCTCAGCAGGCATGGTAGCTGAGAGAAGGACCACCTGGATATCCTCAGGGAGGAACCGGAAGACTGAAGCTCCCGGTCAGACCCTGAACGCAGCGAAGGGGCTTCCTACACTCACCATCGTAGATCTGAACCTTGAAACCACGAGAAAACATCTCGTCGGCCTCGTCCAGACAGAAGATTTCGATGCTATCGGTCCTGAAGGCACGGCGGTTGATCATGTCGAATACACGACCAGGGGTACCGACAACAACGTGTACACCCTCCTGGAGCTTGACCATGTCCTCACGAACGTTGGTACCACCCACACAGGCATGGCACTCAATGCTCATGTAATCACCGAGTGCGATGATGACCTTTTGGATTTGCTGGGCCAACTCACGAGTTGGGGCAAGGACGAGAGCCTGGGTGCCCTTGACAGACATGTCAAGCTACAGATCCCATCAGACGAAGTTGAGATCCACAGCTTGCATTATAACCCACCTTCTGCAGGATGGAAATAGACAAAGTTGCGGTCTTGCCAGTTCCCGACTGGGCTTGCGCAATGACGTCGTGGCCCTTAATAACCGGGATGATGGCTCGCTGCTGGAGGACAGAGGGTCGTTCAAAACTGCGCTGATCTCGTTACCAAAGGAAGCAAACACTAGATGGAAAGTCAATACTCACCCGTATGCGTAGATACCGCGCCGAAGCTTGAGCTTCAAGTCCATGTTATCGAAGCTGTGAATGTACATCAATGACCTATTCCTTACATCGCAGAGACATCCTAGCTCACTTGTCAATGACCTGGTCCCAGTTGGACTCAATCTCCTCCTCGGCGATATCTTGAAGTGAATCTTCTGTAAGGCTGCTGTTTCCAAACGAGGCCCTGCTAGTGCCAGCGATAGCCGAGGTGTGGAGGGGAACCGTGTGCTTTGGACAGGTAGATTGGCTAGCGGGAGGGCCGACGTCAGCCATGAGGCTATTCCACTGGTGAGACAAGAGGGCCGTGAGTTGGCCCGCCGACTGATCTGTCCTGCCAATGTCAAAATAGGGGATTTCACGCATACGGAGATAGAGTTGGGGATGGGAGTAGAAGAGGAGGTGGTGCTTGTAGATCTCCTCAGTGATGGTGCCAGAAGGGAGCGCACTATAGCACTGAGCAAGCTCACTGGCAAAGGTGTGGAAGTCACGCTCTCCCTGCATGCATCCATAGAACTTTTCCAGTGCGTCCATCTTCCAACCCACCGGAAGAAACCTATCCTTTAACTTCTCCACAAACTTCTCCCAACTCTCCAGAGTCAGGTATCCAGTCCTACCATTGGACCACCACTCCGCCATCTGAGGCTCTAGCAAGGCAGCGCCTGTGAGACGGATCCGTGTCTTCACCTCCAGCTTGGCGCCCTGGTGGGTGTCAACGTAGTTTTCCATCGCGTCTTCCACTTGGCCGAGCCAGACCTTGATAGCGTTTGCGGTCAAGGGCCCGGAGAATGATGGAACAATCTTGGACATTTAAGACGTTGGGGTAGGCTCAGTGAATGAGTCGGCGCGACGAGCGACGAAAAAAGTGAGAGTCGATATCCAGAACGAGAAAAGAAAACAGTGTAAGACAACTGTTTGCAAACAGAGCCTCCCTGGGCCCCCGCATCCAAGATTGGTAGGACGCGAGTGTATTTGTCCAGAACAGATGGATATACGAGGGTACACGATGGGACGATGACGGACTAAACAAAGAGGCAATCATCCTAACGACATGAAGCGCCCACGGACGCAACTGCCGGGCCGAGGAAATAGGGGCAACTGTAAGTGGCGCATTGCGCAGAATTCCGTGCGACTGCCAGAGAGAGAGGCGAGTCTAAGGCGCTCTGAGATTGTGTCTGAACGCCAGCCGCTTTCTTCTCCCTTCTCAAGATAGATGGCAGAGCCAGGATCCAAGATCGGGTTTTTAACCTACCCATCTTTGTCCGCGTTGTGTAACCACAAAATCCGTCAACTTCCCACTCATTGATTTGACTATGGTTTGCCTTCTCCCAAACATTTGTGGCAATAGAAGGTAAAAGGCGCATTATTACCGTTGGCTGTCTTGAGGAACTCCTTTGGTCCTCATATGTATGTGTCGCTAATATATTCGCTTTCGTCCAACGAGCTTGACCTTGCATGGAATCAGGCTCTTGTTTTCCTACATCGATTGTCCAACTTTATTACCAGAATCGTCTGGTTATCGAACTCTCATGACCGACAGATGGGGGTTATAGTTACATTCTTCAAAAACACCTGGTTCTTGGAAAGAGTGTATATGTACTTCTTGTCGAATTCTCCAAGACTATACTAGGGAAAGAGAAGAGAAACGGCGACCTGCGAAATCATTGTGCCGATAGCCCCACTCATTCAGGGAGGGCTGGAGAGGGAATAATCTGCTTCAAATGTGACAGAACAGATAAAGAAGTAATAGCTCAACCGTTTCCAGGGACGAAAGTCCTGTACAGTGAAGCTACAATCTTGAAAGACCGTAGCCCTGCTTAGATAAGATCGGCGACGTTAAGAGGCATTTCGTCAATTTGGGTGTTGTAGAATTCTGTAAAAAAGGAAAAGCGATGGTATCAATAATAAGTGAGGAGGAGGCCTTGGCGAGAATACTGACGTTCAATATCATGCAGCATTCTGACATCTTCGGTAGTGACGAAGTTAATCACAACACCCTTGCGACCGAAACGACCGCCGCGACCGGTACGCTGGATATAGGTTTCGTGGCTGACAGGAAGGTCGTAATTAATGAGGAGAAGGACTTGGGAAATGCCAATCCTACGAGCGACAGACTCGGTAGTGACCAAGACACGGGAAGAGCCAGAACGGAACTCCTTTATCATTAGTTCACGCTGTTCCTGGTCCATGTCACCATGCTAGAGGTTCCATCATGAGCCTAGCAGACTAAAAGCGAGAGAGGGGGGCAGGCACGAACTATGGCAGAAACAGCAAATTCATGAGCACACATCTTCTCGGTGAGCCATTCGACCTTCTGCCTGGTGTTGCAGAAGATGACAGCCTGTGTAATGGTCACCGTTTCGTAGAGGTCAAAAAGGGTTTCCAGCTTCCACTCCTCCTTCTCAACGGCAATGTAGAATTGCTTGATACCTTCAAGGGTCAACTCCGAGACGTCGCGTTTGATGAGGATGCGCACGGGGTCCCGCATGAACTTCGTGGTGACCTCCAAAACTTCAGCGGGCATGGTAGCTGAGAGAAGGACCACCTGGGTATGCTGAGGTAGTAGCTGGAAGACTGAAGGACACCGGTCAAACCTTGAACGAAGAAAGGGAGCTTCATTAACCCACCATCGTAGATCTGGTCCTTGAAACCACGAGACAACATCTCGTCGGCCTCATCCAGACAGAAGACCTTGATGCTGTCGGTCCTGATGGCAAGGCGGTTGATCATATCGAATACACGACCAGGGGTACCGACAACAACGTGGACACCCTCCTGGAGCTTGGCCATATCCTCACGAATGTTGGTACCACCGACACAGGCATAGCACTCAATGTTCATGCAGTTACTGAGCGCGGCAATGACCATTCGGAGGTTGACGGCCAACTCGCGAGTTGGAACAAGGATGAGGGCCTGGGTGCCCTTGACGGACATGTCCACCTTGACATTTCATTAGGACAAGTAAGAGCGGAAAGTTGAATATTCCACGTACTCGCTGAAGGACAGATATACAGAAAGTTGTGGTCTTGTCAGTCACAGACCGTGCTTGTGCAATGACGTCGTGTCCCTTGGTGATTCGGGCGATGGCTCGCTGCTCGATGGGAGAGGGCTTTTCTAAACTACAGATTTCGTGAGAAAAGCAAGCCGAAGCTTTGCAATAAAAGAACTAACCCGTATGCATAGATACCACGAAGAAGCTCGGGCTTCAAGTCCATGTCATTGAAACTGCCAACGCACTTAAGCGACAGCTTCGCAGAGGCGACCAGACTCACTTGTCTACAATGATCCGGTCCAGGTTGGAATCAACCCCCTCTCCTCCCGTGGCGATATTCGATTCTTCACTGTATGGCCACGATCAGCATCCTGGTTGTGACCAAGCCAAGGGCTACTCACCCGCTCATATTGCGAAGTCCAAGGGGTCACTATAGGTGGTGGATGGTTCTAGTTGACACCGACTAACTGGGAGAATTAAAGGACCCTTTGATGGAGCAATTAGATGAGGATAGAGATCAGTATTGATCAATGTCAATACTGTACGCAAAGTATGCAACTGGATGTCACGTTGCTGCAGAGGCTCTAATATGACTTGTTTACTCTCTCCGTTGTCGGTATTTGATAGACCCATAACCACTCATCGAATGAGGGACCGGAGGATCATAGAGCGAAGCCAGCTGTCTAGGGATTTCATGGCATTGAAATGCCCACATCTGCGAATGCGTCACGCGTCACAGAAGGCTAGATCTGGCCAATGTGAAACCTTGCGTTCGGCTAGTAAAAGATCAAGAGGCAGGCCGCCATGAGAAAGGTAGGGGTCGACGAAAAGCGCTGCAGATGATCATGAGAAGCCAAGTCAAGCACCACCCCCAATTCAGTGACGTACGTATCGAAAATTGGTGCTCGAACGGTCATTTGAGACCTTTCTTGTTATGCATTGCCGAGCGCTGATCCCACAGCCAACAGAAGATAAGAGAGTCGATATAACGAGCTACGACAGCCCGCAGCCGCAGTTTGCGTTCTATTTGCTGTGTAAGTGTTCTCCAATGCCCCCGTGGGTGGTATTCCGGCGGCTCTAAGATCGTCGCTATACGGCGTCTTCTCCCTTATCATAATGACGTTGAGATGATCCAGAATCCTGTTCTTAGCTTTTACATCGCTTGTGCTCCTTGTCCGCCACGGCTATCAGCTTCTCGTCTTCTTCCCTTTATTGTTTTCATGTCTTCCGCTCCCAAACATCTGTGGCTATGGGAGAGCACCTTACAAGGGCTTCTTACTTTAGGCTCTTGGTGAAACTCCCATGACCGTCATACGTCGCTGATCTCTTGTGTACAATCATGACCGCCCATGGGCTAGTATCGTTTCACATATCGGTCACTTCCTAATCTTCGTCACCTGGATTGTCTGATTATCCATGACGGGAGATATAATGCTTGCTGTGTGGGCATAAACTTCACCGCGCTAAGCACCATGTGAGTAATCAACTCACGATCTATCAATATTTAGTGTAAACCACTTCTTACTCAGACCGGCTCAACTGGTTGGCCACTGGCAGTTGGCTCACCTCTGGCAGCGCCTTTTGATGGGATCAGAGGCCTCGAAGGCCAATTAAACTGTACCCTGCAATTGGCCTTCGGGGGTCGTTGCAGGTGCAGGTACATAAATAGACGAGCTTCGAAACGCGCACCTGCACCTGCACCTGCATTTCCGTCTGCACCGGCACTTGCACCTGCACCTGCATGGTCATCTGCACCTGCACCTGCACTGCTGCACCCGCTTCTCTGCACGTTGCCACCCGTGCAGGCACGGGTACCCGGACCCGAGGGCGGGTTTGTCCAGGTTGAACTCGCGCTCAAATTATGCTTAAACGAGTAGGTATTCACTCGAGATTCTTTTGCGTTGAGTAGAAGTGCCTGTTAGTGCTATATAGATGTATTGACCTCGCGATTTGACCGAGAATTGGGTCCGGCGTCGGGGCAGTGAGTCTGATGGTCTCCTGGTGGTACCCAGAACTTGAGCACCAACCACAGTCCAAAAAGCGGTCTTTTGGTACAAATCTTTTTGTAGTGTATAAGCCTAGTTCTTGGTTAAATATTGATGTATTTACTTCTTGTTCTGAATGGGAATCAGGCTCAATATCGAGGTGCCAAATCTGCTGGCCTCCTGATGGTACCCCAAGCATCGAGCTCAAATTGTGCTCGGACGGAACATCCGTTAGTCTCAAGGTTTTTTCTCATGGATGCGTATTATTTATACCTACCCAGAACCATAATCGCGTCGCGATATTTCTCAAAATTGCATTCACCGGCGGTTAACTACATTTGACACCCTCCTGATGGTACCCGCAATTCGAACTCAAATCGCGCGTGAACACAGCATCATTTCAAAATCTATTTGCGGCATTAGTCCTCCATTCAAGGTTCAAAATGATATATAACCCTCCTTATTGGCACCAGCCCGCCGGCCCTCCGGGCTTTAACAGGGTAGGGGTCCAGTGCCATGCTTTGGGACCAGCGGGTTACCCGTGGTGATCACTAACAAACCAATTACAATCAGTGTCTGAATGGTAGGATATTGTGACAATAAGTGTATTGCTGTGTCTCTCACTTTCAATTCACCAATATTTTCTTTGTTTGAAATGTGGACTGAACTACGAGGAATTTGCCCTTCGAGTTCATCAGTAAACTTTGGTCTCATCATGATTTTCGCTAGTGTCGCGGAGAGCGGCGCTAGATACAATCTAATCGGCGGAGTCGTCGATCGGTAACGACGAAGGCGGAGGCGGCGATGACGGAGCGGAGAGGCGGAGCGGTGCGAGAGGCTCGACCAACAAGTAGTGAAACTACAAGTCGAGAGCAAGGGCGGAGAGAGAGGCTTAGAGCGGAGAGATGACGAGTTAAGGCGTTGTATTGATGAAGAGGTCAAGCTGAGGAAATACAATGAGAACGAGCAGTCTTATATACCCTACAGTAGGTGCTGAGTAGTACTAAGTCAAAGGCCATGTGAGTCGTGCTGACAGAGATAAACAAGGAAGCTGTGCAAGGCAGCGCGAAGGATAAGTAAGAAGCTGCGCAAGGCAGCGCGAAGGATAAGTAAGAAGCTGCGCAAGGCAGCGCGAAAGATAAGTAATCGTATCGGGCATAACAATAGAAATGAGTCGGGCTGAGTAAAGGAATGACAAAGAAGGGTCGGGCTGCGCAGAGGCAATGCGTGTAGCCGAAGGTGAAATAGTAATCAACGGTAGGAATGTGGAAAGGAACCATCGGGACAAGTGAACGGAGATGAAAGAATAGGGATAACAGAGATAAGATGGAAAGCGGATCAAGATAAGATAAAAAGGAAAAGATAGGGGCGAAACGATAGGGGCTAACCGGTGTCCACGACAGCTAGACTTTAATTCAAAATACAAGCCTCACCATTAACCATTCCTTGTAAGTATCTATTTCTACATTAAATCCAGTTAGTATACTATATTCAGGTTCTCAGAGCTCCAGTACGCTCCCTTGAATTGCTATTCAATTTCGTATGTTTTCCAGTACGGAGAAACCCCGGTCCGGGGTTGGGCGCTTATTACGTTTGTTGATTGCAAAATTGAACAGTGTTCGACCCGCTTCTCCGCTGCCAGCTTGCATGCAGAAGATGAAAAGGAGGTACAGAACAAACAGATGCTTTAGTTATCCTTACTTGGCCAGAAAAGGTTTATTTAACATGCTTGTTCCCGTTTCAATGTTTCCTTCTCTTCGAGTTTCGAGTCTCACAGTCCTGATCGTGTTTGTCTCAATTCTTCTCCAAGGCTCTGTAACAGCCTACTTCTCTGGGTGGCCGTAATGCTGCCACATATGTGTCCGTCTAACTGTATTCAAAATTCCGGGATTTGGATACCCAAAGCTGCAATTCTGCCCTGGTTGAATTCGCGTCGCATCCCTGCGCGGGGGATGGCTAAATTGGGCAAGAGCGCGATGCACGCGCTGGCCGCCGTCATTTGGGCAAGCCCGCCGCGGCATGTGCAATTTGGTGGGACGATGCCGGATTGACTCCCCGACCTGCACATTTACGTCTCCAGGCCGAAGTGCACAGCCATCTGCACTGGCTCAATGCATCTGCAGGTCCATGTGCAACGCCCCATTTGCCCAGATGCCCTACCCCCATTGGGATTTTGGTGGAAGTGCACCTTGTGTAGAAGCCTCGGAGGCCAATTGTGAGGTACAGGATGACTTCCCGTAGGAATCTATTCGGAATAGCCTATCGAATAGACTGTTTATTATTGCGTAAGATTCTATTATCCGTAAATCTATTCCCCCGTAGCAGTTGGACACCTCCAGAATATCGTAGAAAGTTCGTCGGAGACTACACGCTTGCCGCGTTTTGCCCCTATCTTGTCCATACTCGAGATGGCCTTCTGGACCCCGTGTTTTTCTCTGAGACCTCTTGCGTCCCTTCTTCTGGTCAAGCGTGCCATATTCCGTTGCTTTTTATGCCATTGGGACGTGAAGGAAAGGGGGAATACAGTAGATGTACGAAGGAAGGAATGGTGGCCATCAATCTAGATTCTCCATAGATGGAAGTCCAAGCTGATGGGTGACGTGAATTGGCAGTCTATTCGTGCGTTTGCAGTCTGGAGAGGGGGGGTGGAGGGGTCTCCAGACTTTGTAGTCTGAACGACCCTTCAAAATTCCCACTGCCGTTATCCCTTCCTTTTCAAGGTGACATCCGCTCCAATATCGTCCGAAATATCGTCTATTCGTTCATCTATTCCGAATAGATTCCTACGGGAAGTCATCCACAGTTTAATTGGCCTTCAGGCCTTCCCGTGCTTATAAATCGCCGTTGATGGCGCTGCCAATGGTGCAGTTGGCAACTTCATCGAAGGGAACGGTAAGTACCGACCACATCATGATCGGCCGTTCCATGCCGATCGTCGCCATCCAGCTCTTCACCTCTCTTTCCTTGGAACCAACCGTCTGTCTGAGATGCTTGCAGAGGACGGCAACAAGATGCAGCTTGACCTACCGAACGAGTTGCTTTCACTGATCCCTGATATCCTCGGCGCACAATACCTGACGCAGCTGGACAACTTTGGACCTACATTCGTCGAGCATCAGGCGCTGGCAAATGCTGCACTCGTCTGCAAACACTGGCACTTCAAAGCATCTCGATATCTCAACGGATTTCTCAAACTCACTTCCTTTTCCGACGTTTTGGCAGCATTGCAAGACATCCCGAAGCAAGCTAACATCCACAGCTTGTCCATTTGGATCGAGACACAATGGATGTCAGACCAAGCGTTGATCGAGCAGCCCGTGAAGCAGCTTCTCGACGCTCTTCCAAACCTCCACAGGCTAGAGATTGGGGGTCCCCCGAGCCCAAGGTCCTACGGACCAGCATCTCAATTTCCCGCTGGTAGAGAACACATAAAGGAGTTGCTGTCCTCGGGACGCTTATCCCATCTCACCTTGGTGTCCTGCCGTGTTCCATCGGAAGTCTTCACCTCACTTGCTCCGTCAATAATATCGCTTGCAATTGAGGACGTCGAAGTAGACACGATTGAATCCGACCGCCTCTTGCTCCCGCCCCAACTGCATGCCCTCAAGCTTGAAAACCACAGCCACGTTTATCACAGCATTACCGCCCCAGACCTCTTCCGCCCGTATCAAGAAGGAGAAGACCCGTCCTGGTTCTCAACCCTGGAGATCCTGATTCTATCGGGCTACGCCAGCGCGCATCCATACTCGACCCGCACAAGAAATATGGAGAGGTCAGCAGTACGCAACTTGCTCGATGCTCCCAAGTTGAGAGCAATCGGGTTCGCAAGGCCCCAAGAGATTGGCTTCTCCTTCCGTGAGTTGTCTTATTGTCAAGGCAAGCTACCAGGGAAGCTGAACTCTTGACTGGCTAATTTAGTGGCAGATTCGCTCAGAACAGAAACCCTGGACAGCGACTCGGAACCTCTTGAACCCCCTTTGACCCTGGATGCCCTTCAGCGGTTCGAAGCTATTTCAATCGCAATGTGGAAAAGAAACGCCACCGACCCCTTCCGCCCACTCGTCAAGCTTCTGGAAGCTAAGGGCAAGCGATCAAGCCTGAAAGAATTGCGCCTCGATTTCACACCCACAAGGTTTGACGACCCAGCTGTTATCCTCTCGATGAGGAGAGACATATTTGACGCCGACTGGAAGGCCCTGGATGCTATCCTGTGCAAGGAAGCCTATGGGAGCCTGCAGCACCTCGTAATTGACGTGAGCTGCGAGCCATCCAGAAAGCCCTCGTTCACAGGTACACTTGTACCTCATGAATGGTTAAGGTGCAAAGCTTTACCTATGCTTGCGTCGCGGGGTGTCACCATTACCGTGCTTGGGGATCTTATTCATTATGGGTCCCGCCCTGTGCCCCCGGACCTTCCTCCAGTAGCTCAAATCGCAAGGATTAGAAAACTGCTCAACTGTCGTCAATAAAATCTGTACCCACACACGGGCAAAGTAGAGCTGAGAATATACTGTTACTATTAGCGGAGTGGAGACAGGCAATCGTCACGCGTCACGCTTCCCTTTTGAATTGCCTATTCGCCTTCTGTCATGCAGCCTTTGAATTTTTTGACGCCCGTAAAAAACGATTGCCTTTCTTCGGTCACCAATCTTAAGAGGCATTCACTCGCTAGCCTGCACCGCGTTTGGGTTACCCCTAAAGGCCTCACTGAACGGCCAAAGGAGGTTGAAAATTAAAAAAGCAATCAAGTATAGTAGGAACCAAGCCTGTATCCCAAACACCACCCTCCACTAATGAACGTACATATTCCGACTATACGATCCCCAAATCACCTTCGCTCTCTTCATCCTCATCAGTACCCACATCATGATCGGCTGTGCCAGTCGGTTGGCACCATCGCTGTTCGGACGTTCTTCCTCTTCCAGGTCGTCTTTTCTCTTCCTTCTAACTAACCGCCTATCTGAAATGCTCGCAACGGATGGCTACCAGATGCACATTGACCTACTTCCTGAGCTGCTTTCACTCATCCCTGATATCCTCGGTGTAGAATACTTGACGCAGCTTGACAACTTTGGGTCCACAATCATCGAGTATCGGGCGCTGGCAAATGCTGCACTCGTCTGCAAAGACTGGCATTTCAAGGCATCTCGATACCTCGATGGATTCCTCAAACTCGCCTCCTTCTCCGATGTATTGGACGCATTGCAAGACGTCCCCAAGCAGGCTCACATCCACACAGTGTCCATTTGTCCCAGCAGCGGATGGCATTCAGACGAACCGCTGGCAGAGGAATCCATGAAGCGGCTCCTCGACGCTCTTCCAAACATCCACAGACTAGAGATTCGAGGCCCCCCCGGTGAAATGATCTATTGGCCATCAGTATCTCAATTTCCCGGTGGTGGACAACACATAAAGGAGCTGCTGTCCTCGGGGCGCTTATCCCATCTCACCTTGGGACCCTGCTATACTTCATCGCAAGTCTTCACCTCCCTTTCTCCGTCAATAGAGTCCCTTGCCATTGAGGAAGTCCAATTGCTAGACACGATTGAACTCGGCTGTCTCTCGCTCCCGGCCCAGCTGCATGCCCTCAAGCTTGAAAACTACAGCCAACTTGCGAGGAGTATTACCGCCCAGCACCTCCTCCATCCATATACAGATGGAGGAGGCCCATCCTGGTTTTCAACCCTGCAGATACTGGTTCTGTCAACCTATGCCCGCGGCCCTCGAGAGGGGAGGTTAGCGATCTACAAGTTACTGGGTGGTCCCAAATTGAGGAGAGTCGGGTTCACAAGGTCTCGAGAGATGAGCCTCTTCTTCCGTGAGTCATCTCGAGTTACTAGGAAGACTAAGGGTGACTGGCTAACTGAGAGGCATTGTATGTAATCTCAAGTTGTACCAACGGACGTGAAGGACAATTGCAAAGTTCTCGACCCTCAGGCTCTGACCATGGATACCCTTCACAGGATCGAAACCATTTCATTGGAAATGTGGCCAAGATACGCTAGGGACCTCTTCCTCCCACTCGCCCAGTTTCTCGAAACCAAGAGCAAGCTATCAAACCTGAAAGAATTGCGCCTCGATTTCACAGGCACCTTTTCCGAGAAGTCATCCGACATCCTCTCCATGAGGGACATATATGAAGCCGACTGGAAGCCCCTGGACGCCATCCTTTGCAAGGAAGCTTATGGTAGCTTGAAGCGCGTCGTAATCGACGTGAGCCGCGAACCGTCCAGAAAGCGCCAGTGGATGGGTAATTACCTTGTCCCTCACGAATGGTTCCAGTGCGAAGCCTTACCCGCGCTAGCGTCGCGAGGTGTCACGATTGCTGCTGTTGGTGATTTTGATATTGGACCTCCTCTCCTACCCTTAGACCACCGGGTTGTCGTGCACGGTCTCATGCCTTGCTAGGTGTTTCCAACGGTCTCATAGGAGCGCAGATCTGCGCGTTTTATGATGAAAACTATATGTATTTGAGTGTCTGTTAGTCGCAGCTACCCACTATAATTTACTTTTCTCGGGAAGTGCTGTACTATGCTACCACCAATTTCAACTTTTGTCCAAGGAAAAGGCTCCCACCGAAAGCGGCTGGACATTTTGATTCACCCAGAGTTTTGTGACGATAGCATTCCACTCTCTCCTTCGCTCAGTACCACCCATCTGCCCAGCACTCTCCAGAAGTGCACGAAAGGGGGGGCGCATCTGTCCTAAGTCTCTCAAACCCAGAAAGAAAGGCGGTTTATGAGTAACCTGGAGCGACCGATGCGAAAGCAAAGTCGATCGGCTGCCAGGGACACTATAGGTCTCGCCGGAGCTCGTCAATGTCGAATTTGAAAAAGCAATAAATTATAGTAGTAACCGAAGCCTACATAACCACAAACTACACCACCTCCATCCTCTAATGAACGTAGATATTCCAACTCTACAGCCCCCATTAGCATCACAAACATCTCAAAAACAAACACAAGAACCCACCTTTCTCCACTCCATACCCCAATGGTCGTTGACAGGGCCTGCGATACCGAAAGCCGCAGCCTTGAACCACCAGAATGAAAAGACGATGCTGCCGGCAATGATACCAAAGGCGATCGATTTTGTGCGCGTCGAGAGACGTCTTGAGGAGAATATGAAATGGTCGAGGACGTGTGAGAGCATGAGGACTGCAAAGTATAGGGTTGGCAGCTATCAATCGAGGAGGTTAGTCGGGCCTTGCTTTGAGGAGCGCAACTTGGGGAGGACGTACGTAGTGGTGCAGATACGTGACACGGCCCATGATCAGGAAAGGAACTAGATGGGAGTTAGCGAGGTGCATTGCAAATAGAGATGCAAGAAACTCACCGAAATGGAAGAACCATCCAAAGCCAGCAATCTTGCCAACATACAAAAAGTGATCCCACTCTCTCGCATCCATATCCTGATACTTGCGCTGCCACCTCAAGAGGTACACTCCAAGCGCAAGCGCAGCGAGACCCAAGCTCACGGTACTCGCCCACCTGCAAATCTCTATAAGCACCCCAAACAGTCGGAGCAGGCGCAAAGAAAGGACGTACCAGATGATCGGTGTGCCCATGAGGTAAAACTTGAGCTGACTGTCACCCCATCCACACATCCTCAAACCGAGGTGGAGGAAAGGCCAGTCGAGAGGCTTGGACGCGAGGATATCTTCCTTGTCAGGATCAGGCACGAGCGCATTGTTGGACGTCATCATCGCCACGTTCAAATGCCAAAAGTCGCGCAAGAAGGGTGACTTGTACAGCTTCATATTGCCTGCTGGGACTGTTCACGATCATCAGCACCAGTTCCCCATCACAACCAAACAGAGAAACAGGAAGAGAGAGAGAGAGAGAGAGAGAGAGAGAGAGAGAGAGAGAGAGAGAGAGAGAGAGAGAGAGAGAGAGAGAGAGAGAGAGAGAGAGAGAGAGAGGAGAGAGAGAGAGAGAAAGGAATAGAGAAAAGGACGCACGTCGATCATTCCAATGACTCTCCACATTCCAATGCGTATGCCTATCAGCAGGATCATTCTCCTTATCACAGCTAACCTCAATCTGCTTGAACCCCCACTGCGGCAACACCGCATTCGCCGCTCTCAAATAACACCCCAAAACCTGATGTCTAAACCTCAACGCCGTCGTCAAACTATGAATCCGATCCACACCCTTTTTGCCTCGCTTGATATCATCCACCACCTCCACCTGCCAATAATCATGTCGATCCCCAATGGTAGAATTTCCATAACACGAGACTTCGTAGTTGAGCTTGGTCACGGGCGCGTTGACGGTGTGCGAGTGCAGGTTCCGAGTCGTAGGTGCGTGTTGGAGACGGATGACGTCGCCGTGGAAGAGGTATTTCATGGGTGCTTCGGCAGAGTATTCGGGTTCGTCCCATCGAGGAAGGATGTTCCATTCGTTGTTGTTGTCTTTGTAGTGGTAGCAGGTGACTTGTTGTTGGTTGGAGCCGACGGGGTAGGTTTGGACGTGCGAGTGGAGGAGACCGCCTCCCCAGCCCATGTTCTTGAGTGTAACTTTTGAGCCATAGGCGATTTCTGGGTGATAGGGTTAGTGAGAGCTTGGTAGAATGGAAGAAGGGGACGCACCAAGGGGGTTCCTGGCAAAGTCGTTCCCGACTAGGTTGGCTTGGAAGAGCGAGGGCATTTGGGCGTCACCAGGACCTGTATGGTTGAGCACCAGGAAATGCGCCTTGAACGAGGCCATGAAGACGAGGATGGGGACGATGATAAGACAGAAGATACGTGCACCCCAGTGCTTTGCTTGCTCTTTCTGTGGGTACGTTCAGAACTGTGCTGTGAGGCTTCGAACGAGATACGTACCACTGTCAATCGAGTGTCGCCAAACTTGTCCCAAAGATCCTCGACTGTGTAGACTCCAACGAGCGCTGTGACGAAGAGACCAATCATCTTGACGCTGCGAGACCATTAGCGTTGGAAGCGGGTTGAATGGTGTCGACTCACCTTGTGACCAGCCCGATGGAGATACCAGTAAAGAGCAGCCAAGCCCACCAATCGATGGAGAAAGGGCTGGAAGGAAATCAGCAGTCGTTTAAGGCTGTAGGACTGGAGCACTTACTCATACTGCTCGTTGTGGAACCGAGATAGACAAAACACGACAAGGAACGTGAAGAACAGCAACATAGAATCCAACAGAATGAACCGCGAAATGACCAGCCAACCAACATCTACCAAACTCATCAGCTTCCTCCCCCTACTAAAACAGCGACAGCACTCACCAAGCAAAACCATCAACGTCGTCAAATGCGACGCCCAAAGACTCATCCCCAGCTCCAACGACGTATACCAAGCCAACGGAACCATCAACACCCCAAACGTCGCCAACATGACCCTCATCGCGACATACGGCACCGTATCAGGATACGTCTCCCCGCTCTTGAACTCGAAGCCTCCATTATACCCTGAGAGCAGTCCCGCGAGGCCGACGAGCATCTTGCCTAGGGGCGGGTGGACGTCAAAGTAGAATTCACGCTTGAGGTAGTGCGAGCCGAATTTTCCGAAATGGGCTTCGTCCCAGACGACAATGTTGGAGGCGCCAATGTTGTGGTAGCGGGTCCAGCAGGATAAGAGGGTGTAGACGATGGGCGGGATGTGTTCGGCGTTTTGCCAGATGAATTCTTTCTTTTAGGGTGTCAGTACATGGGGAATGAGAGGGAGAGATGGGAGAACGCACGATGGATGTTGGAGGAGGCATGTGAGGCGTTGGTCCTCGTCCGCTGCTGACACGATTCACCATAGGCCTGGGTTTATTGTACACATCCTTCCCTTCATCGTCGTCGTCGTACATCCCAGCAGACGGTGCACCATCTTTCTCCGCATAGACATGGTCGTCACCACTCCCATCGAGGCCACTACCATTGTGCCTCACCCTCCTCCGCGCCTTCTCTTCAGACATTGTATACGGCAATGGCAAGCCTGGCCCTTGCTGGTGGTTGTGGTTGTGGTTGTGGTTGTGGTTATAGTCCCTGGGATACGAAACCTCTTCGTAGTCCGAATATGAAGTGTCAGAGGTACCACCGAAATCAACCGCGACAGCTGGCGGTTTCATTCGCGGGTTTTGTTTTAACGTGTGTGGTAAACCGAAAACGGCGAGGCCTTGCCGTCACTTTTGATTTTTGGACGCCCAGGGGGGAGGTGGTCGATGGAGGTCGATGGTCAAGATGGCTTTGGTTGACCGTCGCCGTCGCGCGGGCTATGCGCTACACATGATCGCCACGTCAATTTGACGGAATGGCTTCGCCGCCAAAATATCGGTTGCATCACTTGCTGCGGCCAAGGATACGACCAGTGTGAATGGCTTGCGGTCGTTAGATGGGAAAGGAATAAATCATTACGGGACATAGAAAAAACTATACACGGGAGAGACGCAAGTACAGGATATACTTTTTTTGAAATCGACCCGAAGAAAAGCAGTAGTACAAAGAGTGCAGAAGAGATGGAGGCAAGAAAACGAGGACGAGATCAGTTGGATTTTACGTGCCGTTGGTACACAGCTACGGGATATTATTAGCTTCTGCGCTAAAAGCAAGGACTGCAAGCGTACCTGATACCATCGCGTGGTCACGTTCATACGGCTCCAGAGTGACCTGCTCAAGAGGCTTGAAATTGTTTTCACGGAGTTTGGCAACTTCAGATGCAAAAAACGGTTTCTGGGGGTACGGTCGAGTCGATACATGAAGCCTTGATGGAAATGACACAGTGGCCTCCGTCTTTTAGGAATTGGTTGGCGTTGTGGATGACGATACGGGCCTGGTCGGGTTGGGCGACATCTGCAAAGACGACGTCGACGAGGGAGAGGAGCATGCGGTATTTGTTGGGTAGACGAGCGTCCTCGACGATTGCTGGAAGCGGGATCAGCATTATATAGAGGTCAGAGCGCAAAAGACATACGGATAACGTTGGTTCGCTTCTTGGCCATGTTGATAAGATCACGTCCTGAACGAGGAGAAAACTCGACAGCATAAACTTGACCCTCCTATCACCAAACCAGTCAGAATTATCCACCAAAAAAGAATCCAAAAACACAACGCACAGGTCCAACAATATCAGCGACATGGGACACACTCGTCCCAGACGCCGCACCAAGGTACAAAACCTTGGCCCCAGGCTTGATAAAAATATCATCCAAACCACCCAAAACGCCCGCCGCAAGCTTTGAGCGGAAAGGATTCCACACCCGATACTCGACCTTGGTGCCCTCGACACCTCCATCGATCGATATCCTCTTTTCGCCATAGACAGATTCGCCGGGGACGAGGTTTTTCGTGACCAGCATGTGTTCTTTGCCTTTGGCAATGAAGACTCCGGGGTGTCTGTGCGGTTCGAGGACGACGTTGGCTCCGCCTTTTCCACCGCCTCGAGCTCCTCCGCGTCCTCCTCCGCGGGGTGCACCACGTCCACGGCCTGGTCCTCCACGACCACCGGGTGCGCCTCGTCCTCCACCTCGTCCTCCACGGCCAGGGGGTCCTGCGAGATGCAATTATAGCTGGTGTTGCGAGTGAGATTAGGGAATCGGCGTACCACCACGTCCACCACCACGACCTCCTCGTCCTCCACCTCTATCCCCACCAAATCCTCCTCGTCCACCTCCACCACGACCACCTCCAAATCCGCCTCTGCCTCCCGATGCACCTAGGGCCGCCAAAGATCATCAACACTATTCCAATGGAACTAAAGACGGATCACATACCAAAGGCCATGTCTGTCTGGCTTTTCTGTATAAAACTGGTTTAGTGAACGGGCGTAAAGTCTCCCTGTCGTCGTCGTTCCTCCAGGAACTGGCAGCGACGAATTTTTTGGGATTAGGGGTGATCCAAACAGTTGCAATCACACCCGGCCCGCTCTCGGCGTTTCCATCAATCAAAACGTCTATTTCCGTCCTCATCGTCTTGCCGATGCTGACGGCTTCTCGTCAACGTAAGACTCATTGTTCAACCTCCAGGCAGTGGCACGGCAGCACCTGACATGGCGCAGCACAACCGTAACCACCAACCACCACCATCCCAGGGCGGGTCTTCTTCCACCCTTGAGGGTTATTATACCACGACATGGCCTGCGTAGACTTGACGAACAAACTTGAAATCGATGAAAGCCACTTTTGGGATGCAGATGGTGCGCATTGGACGGCGCATCGGATTGGGTGGGCTGTTGCGGGTGGATGTACAGTCTTGGTGCGTTCTTCAACTCTTATACGATCAGGGTTAGGGAAAGCTGAGGGGTTGTGGGATGTAGACTGTGATCATCTCGGTTATTACCATCTTGAAGCATTGCAGGTGAGTTCAATTAGCGTCTCCTATCAACCAACCGCGTTTGTCTGAACTTGGTTGCAGAAATTACACGAACCGGAGACAGCAGCGGCAAATGTCAGTCATCTTCGTCGACGTCGCAGCTCGGTATTGCTGACTATGAGCATGGATCTCGCAGTCTTCGAATCCTTTATATGCCGCCCCTATACGCCATCATATCATGGCTGTCATACAGATTCTTCCGACACTATGTCTACTACTCAGTCATCTATATCGGTCAGTTCTCCTGGCCCTTCTCCAAAAACCCTAGCTAACGTCCTTTTCAGCCTACGAGGTATGCCTCGCCCTACACCCTTCAGCCTCCACTCCCTAACCACCTATTTCCGCAGGCCATCGCATTGAGCGCTTTCCTGTGCGTAAACTCGTGCCTTGCGCCACCCACCTGACCCGCTAATAATGACAATTCACACTTGACAGCCTCCTAATTATAGAATACGTCGCAGCCACAGCTTCAGGCAACTCTGCACACAAAGCCGTCGAACGGAAAGACAAACGGCCGCTTCCAATCCCGTTCTGCTGTTGGCGGTACCGTCCGACGAAGGCGTACTTTATGTACACCGTCAAGGTCTGTTTTTGCTCTCCTTTTCCTCCTCCTCCTCCTCCTCCCACCCTCTCGCTTCACATACATCCCAAGACGTAACGCGACTGACATCAGCGTTACAGTGGTCAGTCCTCCAATACGTGATCATCCGCCCAGCATGCTCCATCGCCTCCATCATCTGCGAAAAATTCAACGTCCTCTGTCATTCAGCCGGCTACACCTGGCGCTTCGCCTCTGTCTACATTGAATGCATCAATTTCGTCAGCATCAGCATTGCCCTCTATGGCTTGCTTGTCTTTTACGGTCTCATGGCAGACGAACTGAAAGGGAAAAGGCCCGGGGCAAAGTTTTTGGCGATAAAGCTGATTGTGATGTTTACGTTTTATCAAACGTTTGTGGTGAGTCTTTCTTTTCTTTCTTAGGGTTGGGCTTTGTGCCAATGAGGGAGGAGATGCTGATGAGATGGGTTTAGTTCAACGCGCTACAAGGAAAGGTTATTCATGGTACATTCTTCCACCTTCATCGGTGCCTATGTACATGGAATGCTAATTTCGGGCACAGAAACGCGTTATTGGACAACAACGAATATCGCTAATGGGCTGAACGCACTCGCCATCTGCATCGAGATGGTCTTTTTCGCGTTGCTCATGTGGTGGGCTTATACCCCAAACGAATACCTCCGGCCAGAAGGTACCAAGCCCACACCCATCGGTAAACCCCTCTGGGACTCCATCAACTACAGTGCGTCCTCCCCTTTCTTCTTCTCGTCCCCCTCCCCCTTTACTCACCGTCCCAACAGGCGACTTTGCCAAAGAAATCGGCCTCTCAATGCGGTTCTACTACAACCACGCACGCGGCCGACCAGACCCCTCCGAATCCTCCCAATACGCACGACAAGACGAAGACGGACCACGGATGAACTTTGGTGAAGCATTCGGTGTCTACAGCCGGTTGAACACACACGACGACGCGCATTATAACCAACGAGGGGACTATGGAGGGTACAGTAACGAGATGGATGATATGAGGAGAGGGACGAAGGAGACTACATCGGAGTCACCGGGGTACAGGGCGGCAAAGATGATCACTGTGGATCGTCCGACGGGAGAGGGGTACCGCGAAGCGTCGGATCGATGACACTCTTGAATTTGGAACAGACGATCGCTATCCTACGCCCACGTTCGTACTTAGGGACTGCTACTGAATCGTACGGCCAGCTTCGGCATGGACTTATTACTTCAATCGAATTACACGAGAATAAGCAACGATTCTGGATGAGGTGGGATAGCATCATTCGATCTTAGCTTTGAACCCTCGGGCGCAGCTCGGGCTCTCATGATCTGTAAGATTATCAGATAAGGACATCAGGCCCTGCCATAATGGCGGCCTGATCTTGTCTCAAGATCCCGTTGTCTGATTTCAAAGGGAGATGCATTTGTCCCTCTCGCCGTGTACTTGCCGCGCTACTTGGGTCAACATCAAGCATCAAGGACAAGCTCAGTGAGAATTACCAGCTCTATCCTTCGAATTGCAAACTCACGCCATCCCAAGGCGCACAACATGCGCTCGTAAGTAGACTGGATCCCTGCAATACTCGGTCCGATCCTTGCACTTCATGCACTCCTTCCCCCGAATTCAAGCGGAGACGTGCATATTCTTCCCGTTTGCCGTGGGCTGCCGCACCATGCTGCCTCTGCAATGTCAAGAAGCAATTTCGGAAAGTCAACGGAACACAGAGAAGCATCATGAAAGCCGCGTTCCGCACAAACAACGTTTCGGCGCGACAATGCCGGCGGTACCAAGCCCCCTTTCCCACTCCTTCAAGGTTACCCTCATGATCCTTTGTCGCCTCATGGTCCCCATCTTTGCGAGATTTGCGAGGCTATTTCCTGAGATAGTGACTCAGCCCGATATGTTTCGGGTATTTATCTAACCACGACATCTTCGGTGGGATCCCTGTCCATCTCCAGGAGGCTGGCAATTTTGGTCATCTGCTTTATGGATCTCTAGTCCTACAACAGAAGCCTACAGACTTGCTTCTTCGATTCTTTCATCCACGACTTGACCTGGCCAGTTAAGCTTCTTGCATCTCTTCCTCTACTTTCCACCATCCGCTCCCTTCTCTCCGGGGAGTCTTGGAACGACTCGACTATAGACTGGCACCATGACCAGTACTTTGCGCGAAAAAGGATCGAGTTCTCAGGCGGGGGAAGCCTTATCCAGGGCCAATTCGTTGGAAGGAGGGGTGGTAGGAAGGGCTGAAGCTGAAACTTCGCATGTAGAACCCGAAGGCTCGACGAGACTGCCATCTCTCAATGGCGACAACGAAAAGGGCTACTCGAAGGGAGGTATAAAGGTGGAAGTCGATACCGCTGCTAAAACGGAACCGTTGGATGAGGATTATCCGGATGGAGGGTTACAGGCTTGGTTGGTTGTGCTTGGGGTAGGTTTCTTTTTGATTTCGTGTTGACGTTGGCTAACATCTGGTCTGGCTTGGTTAGGCTATGTGCACGACGTTCTCGACGTGAGTTATCATTGTTGCCACTTCTCCGTTTCCTGGATTGAAGAATGCCTTGGTGCTAACCTCTATCATGTAGATTCGGCTACGTCAACTCCTGGGGTGTAAGTGACGCCTTTCACAAACTTATCTTTAATAACTCAGATATGTCTTCCAGATCTTCCAAGGCTACTACCAAGAAACTATCCTCAAGAACGAATCCACGTCAAACATGTGAGCACACATGACAGTCACTTGCACAATCTCAGCAGCTGACAGTACAACGCGTCAAGCGCATGGATCGGTTCAGTTCAAGTAAGATTTCTATCTTGTATTCCTCCAAAGATCTAAGTGAGCTGAAACCAAAGCTTAGTACGCTCTAATCTTCATTCCAGGACTCTTCGTCGGACGCCTATTCGACCTTGGATACTTTAGATCCATATTCCTCTTCTTCAGCTGCGTCCTGGTCGCGTCGACCTTTCTCATACCACTATGTACCCAGTACTGGCACTTTCTCCTGTGCCAAGGATTTGCCGTTGGCGTAAGTGTCACCTCATTCCCGAGCCTTGCTATGGATCGTTGAGCATCTTCATACAGATATCCTGTGGATGCCTCTTCGGGCCTACGCCAGCCGTTGTCGCACACTGGTTCAAAGTGAGGAGAGGTATTTCCATGGGCATGGTAGCGATTGGCTCCTCGCTCGGGGGAACTATCATGCCTATTCTTTCAAGAAGTCTCATTCCGAAAGTAGGGTAAGTCATTTCGATTTCTTGAACGAGAAATACACTGAGGCATCGGTGGAACCTACAGATTCGCCTGGACGATGCGGATATACGGATTTATCTTTATGGGTAGCTTAGGATTAGCAAATCTGGTAGGCCTCTATTTACATCATTCTTGGCGACACCAGCTGATGTTCTTCATCGTAGCTCATGAAAAGGCGTCTACCGCCACGAAACGTTCCAGGAGGATTATTCAACTGGAAGGTCTTTAAATCAGCACCATTCTCAGTATACTGCGCTTCATGCTTCGTCACCTTTCTCGGCGTTTATACCAGTCAGTCATATTTGTCCCTTCCGTTTCTGTACGCCTAAGGGCAACTGACGCCCATTCTTACTTCTAGTGCTGACCTACGTCAGTGTGAGCGCCACTCGGATTGGGATCTCCAGCGATTTTTCGTTCTATTTCGTAGCTATTGCGAATGCGAGTTCGTTATTTGGCCGTTGGGCTGCTGGGTATATCTGTGATTCTGTCGGTGCGTCTATTGGTATCTCAACCGTTGTTCGTGAAGGCTGACCAGAGGCACCAGGTCCTATAAACGTCATGGCACCGTTCACCGCTTCAGCAGGCATCCTAACCTACGCCTGGCCCTATGCGCAGAGCAAAGAATCCTTGATCGCAGTGACAGTCCTCTATGGGTACGTCCCGTCCCTCTTCCTTCATCAGGGATTTCGCTAATCCCGACCGATTTTCAATCCAGCTTCGCCTCGGGAGTCTACGTCTCGCTATTGACCAACCCAATCTTCGAATTCGGCGACACAGGCGATGTAGGGAGACGAGTTGGGATGTTCTTCATTACCTTGGGTCTAGGAGCCCTTGCGGGGTCCTCCGATTTCAGGTGCAATTCTGACTGCGTCCGGGGGGTTCAAGGCTGTTGGGTATTACGCAGGTGAGCCATCATTAACCCGCTTTGTGCACAAGGCGGAAAGGGATGGAGGCTGACTATTTTGTGTAGGAACGATGGTCCTTCTTGGTGTGGGTTTGATGTGCCTTGCGAGGCATTTGGTTCTTCGGCGGTTGATTGGGAAGTTTTAGAGGGGCTTGATCTTCTTGGGTTCATCATAGTAGACAACACGGATTCCTTTCAAAAACAAACAATTTCATTATCCGAACTGCTCGTTGATGGTGCTTTCATAAGCCTTTACACTAGTAAGTTCATCTTTAAGAGGTTGTCACGTAGCGCAGCGCGATGCGATGGCTAGTATTCCGCCTTTGGCAGGTCTGCTTCCTAAAGGGGTATCCACAAAAGGTCACTTCAACGGGAAATCGACAAGTAACGAAAGTGTTCAACCATGCAGAGAATTTCAGAGCCCTATTAAGGTCAAACATTGGCCAAGACGGTCACTTTGACTCCTGCTGAGGCAAGCTGAAGCAATGCTCCTCTTTCCAAACACTCCGCGACTTTTCTTATATCCTCCGAATTTCCAACCGCCTCCTCCATATCCAACACTACTTCCTCCAACCCCCTTCCAAGCTGTTCCGGGTCGCTAGTTCCTTGTCAATCCCTACCCACTCGGCTTCCAGGTGAACTGGATCTCTGTTCGCCTTCATAGGCCCAGGTGCCGGCAGAAGGAGGATGGCACAAGTTCAAATTCAGTTTCGGACCTTTGAGCCGGTGGTTGCGTGTGAGATTGGACATTTGAAGCAACTTCTCAAGAGGAGGTTGAATTCGGCTTTCATTGATAGGTAGTCTGCGGGCAGCGTGATGCAGGTGAACTTTGTGTGGAGCGCATTCATCGGTCTACACCTTGCCGTGTCGGGTAATGATGCACCGTAAACGCTTGGAAAAACCTCATTCGCTGGAGAAAGGTTTCGTCAAAGTTTTAGCCGCAAGGTACTTCTGACGGGAAACCGGTAGTGACGTACGTCGTAACGCTTCGATGCCTTCCAAAAAGACAATCTTCTTCAGCCTGGGAACGATCCAGGTTGGGCAAGTGATTCGACTGTCACCTCTCCCAGGGGTCGACACCCCAGAGCGCCACATACTCTAGCAGCGGGAATGAGACCTCACCGCCAAGGCTAGCTTCATTGACTCCAGTCAGTTCATGAATGGCAAAGCATTTTTCATAATCATAAGAGTACGAAAGCACTCGAAGTGAGCGCAACCTGTTCAGAGGAGCCGGGTTCTGGGTGAATGAACCACGGAGATGCTTTCTTCCCACTGTACGCCTGACATAACAAGAGACGTGAGTGCGGGTCCGAAATATCGATGAAGGTTCCTTGGGATAATGAGGTCATGAATCTCAAGTGATTCAAGTCGGTTTGAAGAGATGAATTCCATAATGGCGTCCTGGACGGCCGGATAATTTCCGAGATGGTCTTTCCATGATAAGTCGCCAGCCTGGCCGAGAACCACCTTCCTTAGCTTGGGAAGGCTGTTGAGGAGAACCTTTAGAAGAGGGGCTGACAACGTGGCAGGTTCGTCTCCAACCCAAGACAGCTGCTGGAGCCGGAGGTGCACTGTATGGGCTTTGACAAGCTCTACTGGCGGGTTATGATCATGATCTTGCTGACTGCCTCTGTTACTGATCGCCAGGATGCACACTCCAAAGTGCCATGGAAATACGGGTACGCCTGCCACTTGCAAACCCTGCTAGTGAGTGAGAGACTGTAAAGAAGCTTTTTCAGCCCGGGAGGACTCCCAATGGTCGGTCGCTGGAGATAGTCATAGCCGATGTGATCGATGAGTCGAAGGATAAGATCTGTGTTTAGCGCCTGCATCCGTGACGCCGCGAGGGTGGTTAAAGATGTTATGGGCCCTCCCATGTTAAGGTGTTGGGAAAGGAAGTTTGATGGGGCGCTGATAAGCACTGTATTGTTTCTTCTTTGGCACTTGCTTTCAGCAACCTCCCGGCTCAATCATTGACAAAGTTTTTCTTGTACTGAGTGGGTGGTGCTTGATGTAAGCTCAAGAGTAAGCCAAGAATCAAAACCAGACATGGCCGGCGATCGCGGCACCTCATTTGAAAACTGTGAATGCGGGCCTTGCGATACGTATGCTAAGCAAAACAAAAATAGCTACTTGACCTCAGCCGGGGATACGTCTCAACAACGACAACCTGTTGAAGTCGAGTTAAGCGCCCACATATCAGGGCCCGGGTACCGGCTATTATAGTGACCAGTACCCGGACTCTCGTTAGGCGCCGTCAAGTAATTTGCATCCGTGATAACCCTTGGCTAAAACCACGAGCAATGTTCACCCAGTTACGCGTTTCTCCCATTCCATCCAGCTCCTTCCGGTCGTTAGACAAGCACCTCTGCGGACGAAGAGAAGAGAATGGCGCCCTACAATGAAGCTGTGAAAGTCACCCGAGTTTCAAACCATTGGCACTGGACAGTGCTCTAACGCGGAAGGAACTGTAGTCAAGTATGAAGGGCAGATGGACCCAGCTTGGAACATTGGCGCGTACGTTCATAGCATTTGATGCTTTAACGAAATATTGAC
>JAHBOF010000356.1:0-25761 GCA_020736565.1 Coprinopsis sp. MPI-PUGE-AT-0042
CACATGTATCAGTAGATGTTACACAGCTAAGATGTTGTAGAAGACAGTGTAAAACCATCATAGTTGATGTTCCCAGAAGACCAGTTGACAATTTCCTTGGCCATCACTGATGTGCCAAGTGATGAACTTATTTTCCTTATCATATGGGTCAATTGAGGAGGTAATATGCCTAGCATGCATGTATCAGTTGAGGACCCGCCAATTGGTAGGTTAATATATGCCTTGACAATGATGCATGTAAGATGGGTCAGTTGCCGGCTGTGAAAGCCCAATGTTGGTATGTCAATTGAGACACACTGGCAGCTGGATTCGGCCTCGGTACATTGGGGCACTCGGCATTCAAATTTTTTAGCCTGGAATCGGCTTCGGCACGTTGGGGCCCTCGGCAAATATCAGAATCTTCGGCACAAAATTGCAATATTGACAACAAAGAGCTCAATGACATTTGGAAATAGACAGCGTAGACATATTGACTCATACATTACTTGACACGCGAGTTTGCTCGGCCGTGGACCTTGCCCATATTGCGGTTTGCAGTTGATGGATATGGCTTGCTAGCTTCAAGCGACAGGCATACAGGTCCTTGAGAGTTGACTGCTCATTGGCGTATAAGCGCCGAAGGGTGTCCTCATGTTTCTGGAGAGCGTCTAAAGGTCAACTGTCCCTTCCCAGCCGCTGAGACGAATGAACTCGGCATGAGAGACGTCGGCACTTTGATCTGTTGCTTCCTTGAATGTACTCGGCGGGAGGGATTGCGTTCCTCCTAATACCGTGCTCAGTGGAGGCATAACTTCCATAGGCAAACGAAAGCTCGGCGAGTGGCCTGGAATCCGGTAAGATAGCTGTCACGAAGGAGGGGTCACCGAGATGCTCACCAGACGATGGTTGGTGTGCATTTTGGTTATCGCCTAGTGAAATAAGGTAGGTAAGTGTTAGATTGACTACTGCAACGGTTTTGACAAATACTTGAGCTCACCGATCAGCGGTGCATCATCGAGATGCAATGGTTGGGCAGACAGAGGGATCGCCGAAGGTACTGGGGGTGGTGGAAGCCCCTCTCTGCGTCTTGGGTTGACTATATTCGGATGGTAAGTTCATAGCACCTACACGTCGGGTGTGGAAAGCTACACCAACTCACCGACCGTTGCCTGAGACTTGCTCGTTTTGATGGTGAAAAGGTTGGCGGCCCTGGAGGGAGACTGCAGATCCTGTGTCGGGATAAGGTCATCATCTATGATCTCAGGCTTGTACTTAAGGCCAGGATAAACATAAAGAAAACGGCGTACCTGAAGAGGAATCATTATCAATTTGTGGAGATGGCCGAAGGCCAAAGCGGTTGGTTGCCATAGACGGCGATTCAAGCACGTCCGTGGAAGTAGTATTGCTATCTGTAAAGGGCCAGCGATGTGTATTGAGAGCTGACGAATCAGAAGAATATCTTCTTACCTTGCGTTCGTTGGCTGTGTTGACCAAACGGATCAGCATGGGAGGAAGACTCCATCTCACCGCTTGTCAAAGTCTGGGTGAGATTGAGATAGGCCAACCAAGGGTGAATTGAAGAAAAGACGCACCTTACAAGAATTACAGGGCTGGTATGGATGTGGGGGCAGGAAAGGAAGGAAGAGAGACTCGGCGCAAGATCCATCTGTAGTCTGATAACGAGCTTCCAAAGTCACGTGACCCTCGGCGATTGTGCTCTCGGTGCTCCAACCCTTCACGGTTGTCTTGTGCTGAAACCTTCAAGTCACTGAAATGAGTGACGGAGTCGACAAGAACGCTGTGGCCAACAAACTCGCCGAAATGGCAGACAACGTTGACGACAACACCGAGGCAAAGAAGGTAAAGGTGAAGAAGCTAAGCGAGAAGAAGCGCCAAAGGATTTGAGCAACTTTGGCGACAAAGAGCAAGATGTTTGCTCGGCGAGATGTACGCCAGCGTCGATCGTGCAGACCGTCGAACGTCCCTGGAGAACATCATGGTACTCGCAGTATGTGACAATGGAAGGGAAAAGGCAGTGGCTAATGAGGGTATCATAGCATGATGTCCGAGGGCTTGGCTTGCAAATCGCCGAGGAATGGCCTCACATCGAAGAATACGCACCGCATATTGGGCTACTATGGAGGAAGTTGCACGAAAGTGAGGAGACGATGAAGTGGGCTAACCGTCCCACCAAGGGACGACACCATCTTCGACCCCAGTTTTCTTCGAGAGCTACCCGTTCGAGGGAGCCAAGATGTACAAGGTGCAGATGGAGGGCTCGATATGCACGCCGAGGATCCATTTAAAGCACAGGACAGTCACCGAGGAAGGATTGGAGTCGGTGCAGGGGATCTCAGAGGGATGGACAACAACAGAAGAATCGCCGAGTTTACACCATGCGAGGGAGACTCGGTCAGGCGGCTAGGACGTCAAATGCGAGCAGTGAAGGACCGAGAGCAAAGGATACGAGGGCAAAGGATGGAAGGCAACGGTCAGGTGAGGTTCGAGAAGACGATGAATCGCTGAGATCTGCGACGATGATGGGGATTTACCGGGATGTACGCCAACGAGTTGCTGTTCGCGTTGCAGGACACTGGGGAGGTTGATGACTGGGAAGATGTGAATGATAATGAAGAGCCTCATGGGGGAGTGGGTGGGGAGAAGCGGAAGATGGGTGGAAAAGGAGGTGAAGCAGCAGGTGGAGACGTTGGTGCTGATAGGGCCAAGAGGGATGTTGCAGAAGTGGGAGCAAAGGGGAAGAGAAAGCGGCCTGAAGGTCCTAGCCGCAAGAAGGATAGGAAGAGAGTGAGAACGAGGGCGCGGCCGATGTAAGCAGATTTTAGGGCTTGAAAAGTCTTGGTACTGATTCCGCCGCAGGAAGAAGAGGACGAGGACGATGACGACGATGATGATGATGGCGAAGAGGATTCGTACCCACCCTCGAAGAACCGCTGCCAAAACTGCGTCAGGAAGGGTGCTCTGTGCTTCGCACGGCCGCGAGGGACTTGCACAGCATGTCATGACCGTAAGGTGAAGTGCACCAACACATTGCCCAAAGACCTACGCGCGAGGTGAAGGTGGGAACCAAAGGGAGAAATCGTGGTCATCAAGGTCTCTTGGCCACGAGGAGTGCAATTGAACCTTCGGCGAAGCAATCAACCTCCACGACAGATCGACAGAAGACCACTCGCTTGGTCAAATCAAATGCAGGAGAAATGAGGGCTGCTAGGATGCCAACGGTAACGCCGAAGGGGAGGATGATCCGAGATGGGAACACCATCCCCACGAGTGAAGATGACGGAGATGCAGGAGAAGGAGATGGTGGTCAAGGCGGAATACCAGACGGTGGTGTGTCAAGACCGTCACGGACAACAAGACGCAACGAGAAGGGGAAAGCGAACGAAGACGCAATGAATGTTGATGCCGCTGAGGACGGTGAAGGAGCTGGTATACCAGGTACGGGGAGGATGGCAGATCGGAACAAACACGACCGAAGGAGGTGACACAGCAGGTGCAAGCACACGAACAACAACAAGGGGGAGGAAGACACAGGATGGGAAGCCAAAGGGACGGAGGTCGATGTCGCCGAGGGTGTTCCACTGAGCGATGCCACATTGCGCATCTATGGGATGACTGGAGAGTTGATGGGGGAGTATAGACAAGGTACGCGACCTCGCTGGTGCGCTAGAAAGTAATTTTGAGAACCCCGATCCAGACAATCAAGGTCCCATTCATGGGTCTCTAAACCTCGGTCGGTCACCAGGAGGTCCATCCACCTAAAGCAGGTGACGCAGGACATCGCTGTATTACGCCGAGCGATGATGCAGCTGCAGGCAGAATGTTCTACGTGTGGATGCAAAGCTGGAGACATTGCTTCTGATGGGGGGAACCGGCGGAAAGGCAGACCAATTCATTCGGCGTGGTGAATTCGAAGAAAACAGTGTCGGCTATTCGTAACACTTTCACGACCGAGCTCGCATCGACCAAGGACAAGGTTTTAGAGATGGTGAAGCAACATGAGAAGGCCACACTTGCGAAGGTGGAGACTAGAGCGAAGAAATCGGCGGAAGTACTGGAGCAGGAGCTGCAGGAAGCTTTGAAGAAGGTTGAAGAAACCAAGGAGATGTTGGACGCGGAGAGAGCTACGATCTCGGTGAAAGCGGAGAGAGGAGGCGTCCCACTACATCGAGGAGCATCTCATCGATGCAATCAGTGATGCATTGAAGAGAAGAGGTCTTTGAGGCGTACCGAATCAGATTCGAACAAGTTGAGGAGCTGCAGACGGAACTCCAAACTTTGGCCGAACGACAGGAGGTGTCAAGGATGAAGTCCAGGCAGGAATACTACGGGGAGATCCATACATTGCACAGAAGGTGTTCCGTGACGTTTGGGGAGAAAGGGTCGAGCAGCTTGGTGGAGGTTACAACCGCGATGTCTATCAAGAGCCTCGTTGGTGACCGTTTGGATGGGATGGCTCGGTCTATCAAACGAATGGAAACCGAGGTGAAGGTGCTCATTGACGATTCGGTCAAGGGGTGCTATTTCATCCAACCTTGGCGATACACTTCAGTCACCCACGGAAAGGTACTTCGGAGGCCTGACAAATCTGCAATTTCCGGGGCTTCGAAGCCCCCCCTCTCCTGTCTCCGTTTCCTGCCTGGAGCTCTCCCGGTTTGGATTTCCTTTTTATTCACATTTCCTGTCGGATTTCCTAGGATTTTCCTTTCCACTGGAAAGCTCTGCAGGGAAACAGGAAATTCCACTTCAGTTTCCGTTCTGACAAGGGTGTCCAGGGTCCTTTCCAGCCAGGTTTCCTGTTGCTTTCCGTTGGGTCTGGAAATTCAAAAGGAAATCACTGGAAATTGTATTATCCACTTTAGTCACCCAAGGAAATCCTGCCTTTCCTTCCTGCTTTCCTTAGAGCAGGAAAGGGTGTAGGAAATCAAAGGAAATCAAAGGAAATACTATTCCTGCTTTCAAAGCAACCAAATATGGACAAAAAGATATTACCTTAAAAGGAAATTCTCAGGGCCATCCAAAAAAGGAAATATTAAATTACCAAAAAAGGAAACTGGTGATTTCTGGAATGATCTTACTAAATTGGGTATGTACTATTTTTGGGTTACCAAAGTAATATATCTATTTTTAGTTCACCTACTTAATCAATAATGATGTCACTCATTAAGCGCCACTAATTAGTTATGTGATCAGGTACTAATTAGTGACAACATTAATTAGTGCTAAATGAGTGATGTCATCTAATTAGTGATTAATTAGTGAACACCTAATTAATGATCTAATTAATCACTAATTAAGATAACATTGATCAAATTTTGTTCAGCCTATATCTCCTGCATCTGAGCTCTGATTGAGATGATCTAACCAGTTTTAGAAAGGTCTCATTGAGCTCTTTCCAACTGCGGTTTCTGATTAGTTAATATCATTTGATGTACAATGGTATTCCTTGATTTGTGATTTTGCACTGTTCTTATACAATACAGCTAGATGAACAGTAATGGCTTGCTATATAGCAAGCTCAATACTGTCAATATCCCTTTACAGTCATCTTTGTTTGATATACATAGCAATTTGGCTGTCTGATTACAAGCATACACACATATCAAACATACTAAATACGATTATTTTCAGTCAATGATGTGCCAAATTGACTATGTGGTTGCCAATACCTGGGGCCATAAGCTATACCAAATTGAAGCCCTCAACAAGCCCTTTCCAAAACATCTTGAATCTCACCAAACGGATAAGAACTGACTGTGTTATTGGAGGAATAGTCAGATATGTACACTTTGCACAAAGCGTAACTAACACTTTGTACTTCCATCAGTCGATTTACCACCATTCCTTCAATAACACAGTCAGTTCTTATCCGTTTGGTGAGATTCAAGATGTTTTGGAAAGGGCTTGTTGAGGGCTTCAATTTGGTATAGCTTATGGCCCCAGGTATTGGCAACCACATAGTCAATTTGGCACATCATTGACTGAAAATAATCGTATTTAGTATGTTTGATATGTGTGTATGCTTGTAATCAGACAGCCAATTGCTATGTATATCAAACAAAGATGACTGTAAAGGGATATTGACAGTATTGAGCTTGCTATATAGCAAGCCATTACTGTTCATCTAGCTGTATTGTATAAGAACAGTGCAAAATCACAAATCAAGGAATACCATTGTACATCAAATGATATTAACTAATCAGAAACCGCAGTTGGAAAGAGCTCAATGAGACCTTTCTAAAACTGGTTAGATCATCTCAATCAGAGCTCAGATGCAGGAGATATAGGCTGAACAAAATTTGATCAATGTTATCTTAATTAGTGATTAATTAGATCATTAATTAGGTGTTCACTAATTAATCACTAATTAGATGACATCACTCATTTAGCACTAATTAATGTTGTCACTAATTAGTACCTGATCACATAACTATTAGTGGCGCTTAATGAGTGACATCATTATTGATTAAGTAGGTGAACTAAAAATAGATATATTACTTTGGTAACCCAAAAATAGTACATACCCAATTTAGTAAGATCATTCCAGAAATCACCAGTTTCCTTTTTTGGTAATTTAATATTTCCTTTTTTGGATGGCCCTGAGAATTTCCTTTTAAGGTAATATCTTTTTGTCCATATTTTGGTTGCTTTGAAAGCAGGAATAGTATTTCCTTTGATTTCCTTTGATTTCCTACACCCTTTCCTGCTCTAAGGAAAGCAGGAAGGAAAGGCAGGATTCCTTGGGTGACTAAAGTGGATAATACAATTTCCAGTGATTTCCTTTTGAATTTCCAGACCCAACGGAAAGCAACAGGAAACCTGGCTGGAAAGGACCCTGGACACCCTTGTCAGAACGGAAACTGAAGTGGAATTTCCTGTTTCCCTGCAGAGCTTTCCAGTGGAAAGGAAATCCTAGGAAATCCGACAGGAAATGTGAATAAAAAGGAAATCCAAACCGGAGAGCTCCAGGCAGGAAACGGAGACAGGAGAGGGGGGGCTTCGAAGCCCCGGAAATTGCAGATTTGTCAGGCCTCCGAAGTACCTTTCCGTGGGTGACTGAAGTGGGCGATATCGTTGACAGTTCCATGACCGATGCTTTCAAAAAGCTGCTGACACTGAATCACATCACCAACCCTCACGATGGTCATGCCCCAACACGTTCAATCTATCCCCTTGCTGCCATATATCAAAACATGGCTGAGGAGTTTCAATCTCAAGAGAATGACCCCACCGTTTGGCGAGAACGCCGAGGCGGACAAAACAGCTGCGTTAACATCAGGTGCAGGAACATATCCTAGGTCAGAGACACCAAACCTTGGTATTTCAAAACGACACAATATCCCTCAGCCACCAACAAATGCAGAGAACGAGAAGGACGCCGAAAGGTCTGATGCTGATGATGAGGACACTGGTGGAGGGGATCAGGGTCTCATGGATGATGATCCTCCTGATGAGCAGGGTGATCATGGAGATGGAGATGTTAGTGAAAGAGGGTCCCAACGAATGGAGGAATTCGCCGAAGGGAAGGGTGTCCAAGAAGAAGTGGCTTTCGCCACTTCTGATGGTGAGGATGAAGGCTTGGCGATCCCCACCGAACTAGTCAATCTTGCAAGTGCGTCAACAGGAGCAAGGGGAAGAGGAAAGCGAAACACTGTGGAACCGCGAGAGAGGCTTCCTCGAAATGCAAAGTCCAACGCAGTGACAGCAAAGAGGGGCAGAGGCAGAGGCAGAGGCAGCTAGATTATGATTGAGATGTTTATGCACCATGTACATGTATCAAATTGTGAACAGCGTATCACTTTCCTATCTTCCTCAACCTTGTCACCTTGAAGAACTGATCGACATGCTCCTCCATCCCTTCGGCAGTGTTATCGTCAGCATCGTCAGGCCTGCCCTGCCTCTTCTTGCTCTTCGGCCGTGGCTTCACTTTCCTTGCTGCCTTTGGCAGTTCCTGCATTTCCTCAGATTGAATGGCTTCCAGATTGGTTGGTGACATATCTCTTTGACGCTTGAGTGAGGCTTTCCGTTTCGGCGCGATGTGGTTGGTGACGATGTCGTCCTCAACCTGTGGCAGTTGCTTTCTCGCCCCAGGACGAGCGGGTGGCCTAGCTGTGGTATGAGTGCTTGATGGAATTGGTGATGTTCCTGTCAGGACATTGGTTGTAACATTCGGCGGAGTGCCTTTGGTTCCCTTGGATCGCCGACCTTGTTCGGTGACTTGAGCAACAATGGTCCCAGGACCAGAAACCGGAACGGCACCGGTTCTCGGTGTCTGTTGCCCCCAGCCATGAGGCAGATCTGTGTCCTGGGATGGGGCCTGGAACTTCGATGATGTCACACCGTCCAAACGAGCATTGAGCAATTGCTTTGCAGGGCTGAGATCAGTGGTACCGAACCTAAGTCGGGATGATGAGTGTGAATGCTGACGGAGTGATGATGAATTGTCTTACCCAGTCATCCCCCTGGTTGATGCCTGCTTGGACTTCCAGCCAGTGCCACGCCAGGCAGTCTGCTTTGTCAAAAAAGCTGGCCCCAGTGCGCCCAACTCTGCCTGAGACACAGAGCCGGGGAGGGTCGGCGTTTCTATCTGAGGGCTAGGGGGTGCAGACCAGTCAATTGCACGACCGCCAGGACCTGTCGCCATAGAGCTGTCCGAGCTGGAGTTGTCTTCAGGCCAATCCAAAGGTGTGTGAGAACGAGAACAACCGTCAAGCGTCTCTTCCTGATCCATCTCTTCATCGCCAAAGGCTGCCTCCTCTAGTGCCATCCCCTCCGTGAGTTCTTCATCCAGATCCTCATCATTCGTGTCATCATTGCTTACGGTCGCCTTTCCCTTCCCCTTCCCTTGTCCCTTATCCTTCTGTTTGAATGACTTTCCCTGCATGTCAAGCTCCTTCTCCAGCTCTCGACCCAGCCCTGCCAGTCCAACATCTTGACCATTGTCGGCGAGTCGCACTCTACGGCCTTTGGTCTGGTGAGTCGCCGAGCGGTTAGTGTGCGACGATGACTTCAGAATTGACCGTGTCGGTGCAGGCATTGGGAGAATGTTGTCGCCATTTGTGACATCTTCCCATTCTTCATCGACACCAACGCCGTTTTCAACTTCCTTGCTACCCATGCGTTTGTCAGTCGCCGAGAGTCCTTCCTCTGCTACGTCCTGAATTCCATTGTCGTCTTCGCTGTCCCCCGAGCCAGGTTCGTCTCGATTCCTTTGCTTCGATGGGAGCAGTGTTGTTGATGATCCTGCCTGTTTGTAGTGATGGAATAGAAGAGGATGTAGACCATCCTGTTGACGTTGATAGAGATGCTTCAGGAGTTTCTCAACAGCCTGCATCCTCATTATGCCAGGATCTCTAAGGTCCTCAATAGCCCAGTCAGGAAGATATTCGGCCATGACATACTCCCTGGGTCTTATGATGAAGTCACCCCAAGGAACTGTGGGCAAGCTTCCCAATTTACGGATACTGATACCCTGGGCTCGGCCTGAGAGATCTCAGATAATGATAGACAACACGACTGGGGTTGTACTCACCATATTGGAGTGAGACATAGGTTCGCAATAACTTTGCCTGATACTTTCAGAGACTCGTCTCACCGAATGGCAAGGACTTCGGTGACGGGTTGGGGATAACGGGCTCACCACCCTTAGTCAACTTTAGGACAACCCGGCTTGATTCCTTCTTCTTTACTGCAGGTCGTCGGTGTTGTTCTACCCTTCCTGGTGCGTCACTGTAAGCAACCTCGCAAAAGTCATCAAAGAGGTTTCCAAAGCCAGTTTCTTCCATTCGTGCTGGGCCAAACATCTTCTCCATTGTCGTCCCCTCAGTACCAAACATGTCATTGAAATCAATGAGCTGAACGGTGACGCCACCCGCCGAATCCTTGTAGGTGGCGTATGCGACAAACCGGACATAGTTGTGCTTGTAGAGGTCTTCAGCAAATGCAAGGAACCTGGCTTCGGTGTTGTTTTCACCGTTACTAAAATCCAAGCTATCATTCGTTGTGACTCAGCATTGTCAGTCAGACGTACTGAATGCGAATATCCATCGGGGGACCCATCTCGCTGTAACGAATCGCCTTGTCTTGGTATTCCTTGACCTTCCCTTCGGGAAGTTCACCGAAGAGCTCGGTGACGGCTCGCTGGTAGTAACTGAACTCCTTCCCCTTTTTTTTTGCCTTAAGCCACAACTTGTTTGCCCGTTCCGAGATCTTGTCCTTGTTCTCCTTCTCCTTGCAGAATATCTCTCGAGCACTGTAGTTCCTGGTTCCTGTCTTTGCGTCCTTTCGTCGCTTTCGACAGTTGACGTGGAACCACTTCTCAATGAGCGTCTGAAGAATCTTCTTCTTACCCTGCTCCATCTTCTTCTTTTGTATAGACTCGTAATCCTGCTTGATCTCCTCGTAAGCCTTCCGATAGACCGCACCTCAGGTATTGTTGGCCCTAGACACCACATAGTCGGCTTTCAACCGACTGAGGATAGCTTTGTCGGCATCGGTGAGACGATATGGCGCCTGGGTCTTGCTGGAACGCTTGACACTCATTGCAGGTAGTGGTGGCACGGGGAGAGGAGTCAGGGAGATCAATCGATAGATAACGCAGACCCACCTGTTTCACCTATGCTTAATCCGAGTTTTCACCGAAGGCCACTACTTAAGCCCACTAAACGTTCAATGTATTCCATCGACCAAGACATGGTCACAAACCACATTACCTATCGTCACCGACGAGCAAGTCAAAAGCACGACATCCGCAACAAGAAGCATCATGTAAAAACTACAGCAAAATCGATGTCCCGAGGCATTGTTCTCCAGACAGTTTCCCAAACTCCGAAGCGGGTTATTGGACGTTTGAGCTTTTCACCGAGGAAGCGGCGACGGACGTTGCCCACCCTGACTCCGGTGGATGATAACGATGATGAATCCACAGATGGTGATCATGCGGAACAATACACACCATTTGTGCTTCCGAGTAAAGGGACCTATGTGAGTGATATCGAACGTCTTCAACAGCCTACTGACTTGTCCAATAATTTCTAGTCGCAGAATGATTTTATGAACGACTGGGTTGATGTGAAGGACGTGTTCCTCGAAGAGATCCTCAACCGTGAACGGCCAGTGCTCGATATGCACTGTGAACAGTGCTCCTCGCAGGACAGTCTTTGGCGGTGCCTTGATTGCTTCTCATGTCCCACTCTTTGTGTGACATGCATCAGGTCAGGTCATCGATCACTCCCATTCCACCGAGTTGAAATATGGCAACATACACACTTCGAGCCTTCCTGGTTATGGAAAACAGGCCTAGTTGTCCACCTCGGTCATCGGGGAGAGCCATGCCCCACACCAACATCCCTCAACAGCTCCGATGCTGAGCACCCGTTTTGTGCTGTTGACCCTGCCGAGTTCGAGTGGGAGGTCGCTGAGGACCATTTCACCACAAATTTCAGCCACAGTGCCCGTCCCCCCTCCCGTTCCATGAATGGGGGGAAAGTGCTGATTGTACTGCACACGAATGGCGTTCATCACACAATCTTTCGTCTCTGTTCTTGTCCCGGAGCTCACGCCGAATTCAGACAGCTGCTTGCCCATGGCCTGTATCCTGCGTCGTTGAAGAATGTCCACACGGTTGCAACATTTCCTCTCCTCGATGACCATCACATGTCAACGGTTGAATGTCATACATCAACCTATTCATTCTACAATCGCCTCTGCCGAGTTACCAACAAGGCCTTTCCCCAGACAGTCCCAGTGAGTCTGTTCTTGCTATGTTCATTTCACACCCTCAATGAACATTCGGCAGGATCGTTACCGCGAACTTGGACGAATGGGCCGACAGTGGCTTCACTTGAAGGAGCTTAAATGGTTCGGCTTTGGCCACTCCGAGCAGGAGCCCGGTCCAGGCAGCCTTGCCTTGTTCTGTGCTGGATGTCCCCAGCCCAGTGGCAACATCACCATGCAGGAGTGGAAGGCACTCACAGACGTTCCCAAAGTGCGCACATTTGTCATGGATGGGAATTTCTTGGCTGTGCATCAGCGACAACGCGCCGACGACGAAGATGTATGGCTGAAGAAAGGGTATTCGTTCATGACTGAGAGACATAAGTACCAGTCGCATCTCGAGGTTGCTCTGGAAAGTAAACAGGTTCGTGTCCTTCTCCTCGAATGTCAACTTTGGCTTGGGAACTGAAACGCTTTTGACACAGAAGCCCAACTGCCACGATCATCGGGCGATAGCTGACCGCTGGAAAGGGATGAAAGGATGTGATGCAACAGGAATTGGTTCTGTCGCTTGCATGCAGCATGGCTTGTTGATCTTATCTTACGTAGATTAGATTCGACTCGCGACTCTCGCGACTATCCGACTCGGATTATCTCTGACTCGGACTCTCCTAGATATATACTTATGAGGCTATGCGACATCTAGAGTATTCGTCATTCTATCGTCTTCCCTACTCATACTGACTCATACATACATGTGACTGCTTACACTGCTCTATTATTAGTACACGCAAATATGTATATAAGGACGCTCGTAGCTACCTCAATCTCTATCACTTTAACCTACCAGTTAAGCCTACAAGCTACTCGGTAAGACCTACTCGCTAGTCGCAGTAGTGTTCTTCAGGTTATGAGCCCCGAAGCTCAGTAGTCGCGCTGTAATGGCTGCACTACAAACTTGGTCGGCGCTGTAATGGCTGCCTCCATAGACTGCTACTAGTCTGCGCTTAACCGCTGCGAACTATGCACGTCTAACCAAGTGGCTGATAGGCCGAACCTATGCCTTTACTCTGCGCTGTTATGGCAGCAGAAATCTGCGCTGTAATGGCCGCAGAATGGGGGCAAAGAATGCGCTGTTATGGCTGCCTTCTTTGATCTGTGATATACGTTGCTGACGAACCTTGTTTTGACAGATCTCAACGATTAACAACATGTCTTCTAACAACGCTCACAACAGTATCCCCATGCTCGATGGAACCAACTATTTGGAATGGGCCATGCGTGCGGAGCAATACCTCCAAATGCAACGTCTAGGATCCTACATCGATAGTACTCGTCCTGAGGGTGCTGCTTTCAGATGCCACTGCGGCGGAGAAGCTTGCTCAGGAAGAGGTAATCGAGAAATGGGACAAGGACGATGACCAGGCCATGGGAGCTCTTCTCCTTCGTATCAACAGAAATGTCTGTGCCCAAGTTGCGGGCAAGAATACGACGATGGCGTTATGGGATGCTCTCAAAGAGCTCTACGGCAGTCCGGGTAACGCCGCAATCTTCGCGGACTTCTCTCGAGCGATCAAGTTCCACATTGGGAATGGAGATCCTCGTCCTGCGATCGCCGAGCTCCAGAACTACCTGGGTCGACTTGCTACAAACAACGTCTCTATCGACTCGTTCATCGAGGCGATGATATTGATCAGTAGCCTTCCTACCAAGTACGACAACACCGTCGCCATCCTTCTTAACAAAAACAAGAAGGATCTCACCTTCGAGAACACCGTCAAGGCCATCACGGCCGAGTACGATCGCGTCGCCAACCCGGCTACCCTAAACAAGTTCACTGGTATCAAAAGGAAAGGGGGAAACCCTAACTTCCGCCAGCAGCAACAGGGGCAGCAGAAGGATTCCGGCAACTCGGGTAACCAAAACTCGGGTTCTTCCCAGTCCAAGGGGAAGAAGCGCGGATCCAAGGGTGGTAACAAGAAGAAGGAGAAGGAAAGAAAGTCGCAAGGTCACTCCCACATGGTACAGGCCGCCTTCTTAGGCGACCATCTCGTCTCTCCCGCTCCTCAGGAGCATGTGCCTCCCCAGGCCAAGGTCTCGGTTCTCTCATTCGTGAAGACCGGACCCTCTATCGTTCAACGCCCAGTTGATCTAACTCCATCTACCCATCTCCCGGCCTCGGCTGCTAAAGCCAAGGTTGCTCCGTCTACGGAGACCTCGTGCTATCCTGATGTGGAACGCGCCAGGAAGAACTGCGGTAAGCTCGATCTACCAAAAACTGCCCGCAACCTCAAATCTTTCGAGGAAGCGGATAAGCGGAAACGAGCACTTATTGACCGCATCAGTTCTCCCAGGCCTCCCAAACGTCAACGATCGCTCGAGCCCATCGAACAGTCTGAGGTGCATGAGGCCAGCTCGCCTCTGCACCGACTCTCATCTCCCCCACTGGCACACGGTGGATCTGGAGAAGGGGTCGACGTTCCCCAACCAACCATGGTGTGTCAATCTGGACTGCCTATGGAAGGGGACGGCTCACAAGCACTGGACGGACTCTCTGACACCGACGCCTTGGGGGAAGACGACGACAGCGTCTCCCTCGGCGACGAAGGCGAGGACCCCTCGCTATTCGGCGCCCCCAAGACGGTCTGGGAGAGGATCCGAGACGGAGAACTGGAGGACCCCGCTCCACCCCGACGATGAAGTCTCCGACTGGGGCTCCGACGACGGGATGGGAGGCGAATCTCCAGATCGTGATGGATCAGATCGCGTTCCAGATGCAAAACCATCCGTCTACCTACCGGACTGGGACGCTCTGAGGACTGGTCATTTCGACGACGATAAGTACGTCCCCTCTGTTTCTACCAGGAAACACTTGGCTAACTCGTTGCCTCAACAGCTTGTTCAATTAGATATGAATATGCTTGACGACGATGTATTTCTAGAGTATTGCTGTGCAATTAACTCAATTGTTTCGATTCACGATACAACGAATACTGCTAAGTGTAAAGATGCGCAATGCGCCTCCTGTAAGAAATTTGAGACATTCATACACTGGATGATGGACTCTGGGGCATCAATGCACGTTACCCCCTCGAAAGAGGACTTGTTCGACTACAAAGTCGTTAAGAACAGTCCATCGGTTAACACCGCTTCCAAGGGTACTACCCTGTCCATAAAAGGAATTGGAAAGCTTCGAGTGGTTCACACCATCAAAGGTGCTGATGGTAACGATCGAGACGTAGAATCTATCATCGAACCAGTATATCACATACCCAATCTATCGACTCGATTGTTCTCTACGGGAACTTTCTTGAGTCAACCCAAGACTACTCTTTGGGGTGATTCCCTATCTATGGGTATCAATGATTCTGATGGGAGAAATCTCATTAAGGGTCATCCACTTCATCCGGACGACACAATTTATTGGGTATCTGTAAAGAACTCCAATGGATCGCCGAAAGAAGTGCAGAAGGTCTCTGGACCACCTGTCGATTACGAGGTCATGCATAAACGCTTTGGTCATCCATCACGGGAAGTGCTCAAACGAGCCAAAAAGCATACCAAGAACTTCCCACCTATGGTGGAAATTCCCAAACATGAACCTTTGTGCCGCGGATGCGCGCAAGGGAAGATGACGCTTGAGCCGTTCCCGGCTTCAAGCAAGCGTGCGAAGCGCCGATTCCAGAAGATCCATTCGGATCTGAAAGAATTCTCCGTCGAGTCATACCACAAATTCAAACATTTCATCTCCTTCTTTGATGATTGTACGAGTCGTGGATCGTGTGTCCTTCTTTCGACAGAAGAGTGGATCAATCCAAGCGATCAAAGACTTCGTTACCATGGTTGAGACAATATACCATGAGAAAATCGAAGAATGGCAGGTGGATGGTGGTGGAGAATTCATCAACGAAGAACTCATAGCATTCTTCAAATCAAAAGGAATCAAGCTATCGATCAGTGCTCCGTATATGCATCAGCAGAACGGACGCGCTGAGCGCTTCAATCGCACTATCATGGAGAAGGCTGAGTCAATGCGTCACGACGCTTGCCTACCTCCATCATGGTGGGAATTTTCCGTTCTATACGCCGTTTACGTGTATAACCGGACGCCACTCAAGCGTCTTGGTTGGGTTACTCCACACGAAGCTGTAGAAGGAGAAGCTCCGGACGTCTCTAAATTAAGAGTCTTCGGATGTGGTGCCTGGGTGTATATTCCCAAGGAACAACGATCTAACAAGCTCCTTCCACGGTCGGAGTATATGATCTTCCTAGGATTCCCCGAAGGCATGAAGGCGTATCTCTTCATGAGATTGCCAAGGAATGTTCTATTCAAGGCAACTACCGCTCGCTTTGACGAACTTCACTTCCCAAGGTGTCCTGATGCCAAAACACCTCAAGACCAACCACGAGTTGAAGACTACCCACCTTCCTCGTTTGGCAATGATGGACCTCCATCTGAATCTGAAGATGATGATGACGACGATGATTACCTTCCTCGTCCATCAAACTCCCAAACCCCAAAAAGAGGTAGCGGTCCTGATCGTGCCGACGATCGGAACGCTGGTGAACAACCAGCTGACCAGCACCCGCCGAACCCCGCGCCGGGAAACGCTCCTGGTGATGAACCAAGGAGATCTGCGCGGAATCGGACCCAAACCAAGTCTCAGCCTGGCGATGTCTACGGAAATAAAACTCCGACAGAAAAGCATCAGATGGATCGGAGAAAAGCACTTGATAAAGATGACAGACGGCCATCTGGATCTAATCAAGGTGCTGCAAGCAAGGAAAAAGGTGTTCCCGCGCCAAAACCCTGCTACTCCTGAGTCCGAAAGTGAATCTGATTCGACTTTTGACATACCTGAGGACTTAGAACGCTTGACGCGTGAAGGGGGAGTTAATTTTATGCATTTCCTGCTTTCTAAAGCGGTTTTTGCCTTCAGTTCCTTCTGTCGATAGCGCTCCACGCGAGTGGACGTTTAAAGACATCTTGCGGATGCCACCGCAGGAGAAGAAAGGATGGATCGATGCTTGCAAAGATGAGTTAAAGGCACTCTCTGAACGCAATGTATTCGAAATAGTCGATCTTCCCAAAGGTCGCAAAGCGATTACCAATCGCTGGGTATTCGACGTCAAATCTGACGGTCGTAAACGTGCCCGACTTGTTGCCAAGGGTTTCCAAGAAATCGAAGGCATTGACTACAACGAGATTTTCTCACCGGTGGTTCGTTTCGAATCAGTCCGAACCATGTTAGCCCTCACGGCTCTCAAGGATTGGCACATCACCGGAGTCGATGTCAAGACCGCATTCCTCTATGGGAAACTAGATGAGGAGATATATATGCGTCAACCCGAAGGCTTGTCATGAAGGGCAAAGAGCACAAGGTGTACCGGCTCCTTCGTGCTATCTATGGTCTGAAGCAAGCATCCCGTGCATGGTACATGGAACTTGCAAAGTCGATGAAGATTCTTGGCTTCAAACGACTATCGACCGATACCGGGATCTTCATCCTCCAGGGTGGACATGGTGGCTTTGTCATCATGATTGCCTATGTCGATGATCTCATCTTCGCGGGTCCTAACAAGAGACTTGTTAATGCCAAGAAAGAGGTGTTCAAGCTCAAATGGGAATGTCGAGACTTCGAAAATCCTACCGAGTTCTTACGAATGAGGATCAGACGTGACGGACAAAATATCCGTCTGGACCAATCTGCCTACCTTGGCACGGTCCTGGAACGTTTCGATATGAAGGATTGCCGACCGGCACCCACACCTATGGTCGAGGGTTACAGGCCTCTCGAACATACTGGACCTGTCGATACGAAACGACGCCACTACTTCCAGTCGATCATTGGATCTCTGCTCTACTTGATGCTGGGCACTCGTCCAGATATCGCCTACGCTGTTGTAAAGCTGTCTCAATTCGCAGCTAATCCTTCTGAGGAACACATCAGCAAGGCCAAGTACATCTGCAGATACCTCCGAGGAACTATGGACTACGCTCTGGTTCTTGATGGCGCATCCCAAAATGGGTTGATCGCCTACTCGGACTCTGATCATGCTGCGGATCTGGTTGCACGCCGATCTACAACTGGAAACATGGTGATGTTGGCTAACGCCAGCATTAGCTGGATTTCACAACGCTCAAAAAACTGTTGCCAATTCCTCCACCGAAGCCGAATACATGGCTGTGTCTGACTGTAGTCGACAGGTGATGTGGTTCAAGCACATGTTCAAAGAGCTTGGCATGCCGATCATCGTGCCAATCCCTATCTGTTCCGACAACAACGGTGCTATCTTCATTAGCAACAATCCTATTCAGGAACGTCGCATGAAACATATCGATGTCAAGTTTCACTACATCCGTGAACTCATCGAGAATGGAGACATCGAAGTCTTGCGAGTTGATACCAACGACAATATCGCCGACATCTTCACCAAACCGTTGGGACGTGTGAAGTTTGAACACTTCAGGGGATTACTAGGACTTGAGTTCTACTCGTCTTAGTCCAATGAGTACACTCGTTAGGAGATGCACTCATTGAGGGGGAGTGTTGATCTTATCTTACGTAGATTAGATTCGACTCGCGACTCTCGCGACTATCCGACTCGGATTATCTCCGACTCGGACTCTCCTAGATATATACTTATGAGGCTATGCGACATCTAGAGTATTCGTCATTCTATCGTCTTCCCTACTCATACTGACTCATACATACATGTGACTGCTTACACTGCTCTATTATTAGTACACGCAAATATGTATATAAGGACGCTCGTAGCTACCTCAATCTCTATCACTTTAACCTACCAGTTAAGCCTACAAGCTACTCGGTAAGACCTACTCGCTAGTCGCAGTAGTGTTCTTCATGGCTGCTTTGTCCCCTGTGCCACTGTTGATTTTCAGAAGGGCGAGCGGTACGTTATGTGTTTCATACCCACCATCCACAACCGTTGACCACCTTCGGTGCCAGCCAAATGAACATTGACAATGCATTCGTCCAAGCGCTTCAGCATTCAACAGTTCCAAGAGGCACCAAGATTGTCCTGTGCTACGACGTCAACTGTCAGTATTGCATTAACTTTCGGAAGCGATGCCAACAGTCCAGCGCTCTAGCCGAAGCTCAGCACTATCCTATTACATTTGCCATAGGTCTGTGGCATGTCCACGGCCATCGTCCTGAGTGCTATCCCAGGCATGCCCCGTCCTTTGTGCATGGTGCTGCTCGAAAGAGCGGTGAAATTCTCGAGTCCCTCTGGGACACACTCAACCCCATTACTGGGTGTACCCGAACCATGACGAACGCTCACCGTGTGGAGGTATTGGATGCTGTCATGGCAGACAGCAATTGGAAGAAACTCACAGGCCTCGGTATGTGATTTTTCCCTCTCACCGCCCATTTCGTGACGCCGAGCCCTTTTAGTGGTTTCCATCGCTCGTGACGTTGTTCGTGCCAGGATTGAGGCAGGTGCTAGTGCAGATGAGTTTGACGCCATCGATGCCACCATTTCGGCTGAACACCGAGATCTTTGGACTGGTCAAACGGCTAAGGCACAGAGGACGAGAAGCAAGAACCCCAAGTCTATGGATATCTTGAGCTCGACAATGGAAGCCCGTGAGTACTTGCTCCCGCCTACATCGCAAGGTCTTCTAACCCCACGTTCGATTGTAGCACCGAGCCGTGTACGCGTGGAGTTGGAACTCATGAACACCGAACGTGCATCGGGTCGTGGAAAGGGAATCGCGAGGTGGATCTCGCTTGGTATCAAGATCCAAGAGCAGCAGTATGTGTATATGTTCAGAAATCAGCAAATCCGACCCCTGATCACTTGACTCCAGGTGCCACCTAATTGCATTTGCGCGCCTCCATCACCGATATGGCACCGACCTTCAACTACTCACAATCTCTCGGCGTCGAACGCAGATTCTCGATAGCATTGTCGAGTTTGAGAAGCTTGGAGCCTCCCTCTTCCCCACCTTGGATTTCTCCTCGTTCACCACCGACTTTGTTCCTCTTTCCAACCACCTGGAATTGGACGACGATTCCGACACAGACGACGAGGTCCATCAATCATCATTTCGGCCCACCACTACTCAGACACTCCGAGAGCCAGAATACCTCGCAATTTCCCTCCCATCTTCAATCAATCCACTCCCTATTCCAATGAAGGACGCTGCTGAGACCGAGGTGAAACTTCGCATTGCACAGGCCAATAATGAGCTCGAGGAGCTAAGGGACCAGATAGGTCGCCTATCCTTCATGTATCGAGGCGTCCTTCATCCTGCCAAGACCAAGGTTGCGAAGACACGGGCCAACCACTTGCTTGCAGCAGCGAACCGAAAGAAACGGCTCCACGCTCGGCTATACAACCAGGCTCAATGGGCACTCACCCGCCTTCATGCACCTCTCCGAGTTCGTACCACATACATACCCATTGTCGGCGCCGATCTTGCTGTCTCAACGGCCATCGCCGAACCCAACGCCTCTGGTCAGAGCACCGAGTCTTTGTCTTGGATCTGGAGTGTTCATCCGCTTGGCATGGAACCCGGGGATGAGGGGACAGGGGACGACGTTGGGCAAGTGGGTGAAGGAAACAACCTACATTCAAGCCAGTCAAACCCTCCACAAAGGTCCAAACATCTTGATGAGAGTACGTTGTGAACATTGCTGTCAATCGCACCTTCGCTGACTTACTCTATGTGACAGTTTATCGGGTCAATTGGATGAGGGCTCGGGAAAAGGCAGCTCGATGGGATGAGGAATATGCATTCCTCTGGCATGAAATGACCTGGGTACCCACCTTTTTTGAGTCTCGGTCAACGGCGTGGAGAGAACTTACATCACGGCAACAGTCCTTGGGACTTGGACATGATGCATACGCGTTCAAGCAAGCAGCGCTGTGGAAGAGTCTAGCTACTCACGCCCGTTCTACATTTGAACAGTTGCAAAGTGAACTCACCGCCGACGACTCGCAGCCCATCGCCGCCGATGGTCACGTTGGACAAGAAGGGGGGGATTCTGGGGATGAAGGTTTGTTGCACACAACGGAGCGAAGCACAGCTAGTACCTCGACCGAGTCTTCATCAAGTTCGGAAGGTGTTTCGTCCGAGTAATCCCCGGGATCACATGCCTTATTATGCACTGCCTGTTATCAATCTACCCACTTCGCTTCTTTGACCTACCCTTCATGGCTCTCTTGAAAGATTCCTCCCTCTCAACGTACCAAAGTGTTATCTATTACATTTCTAGTCGCCTTCGCGCAATCCTGAAATATTACACCGACCACTTCGATCGAATCCTGCGTGACACTCTATTTGATCGTTTCCAACTCAACCTGCTCGGCGAATATGTAAGTTCATTCGATCTTTCCATTCTCCACCGTTTACCATTGAACTTGCAGAACTTTGCTACTGGCATAGTTGGCACAGGGGTCACGCGGTGGGGTGCCGACTTCATTCTCCCCACTGTCTTCAAACGCTGTGCCGTGCTCCTTGTCGATCGCCAAATCACTGATCGACACCTTGCTCATCTGGCTGCTTCAGCGCAACCTGATGGTCCTGACGCACTGTTGCTGCACTACGAAGGGGACTGGTGGACCGATTTTCCATTGAAGGATCGAAAGTCACCCATGACGACACATGCCTTTCAAGACCTATGGGAATTGCAACGGCCCCTGTTGCATGTCCCTCGCTTTGAAATCGCGCCCTCAGCCACCTTTGCTTTGGATCTTGTTACCACCGAGAGCCTACGCCGAGCACTAGCGACTGCCGAGGATCTGTTGCGCGATATCGATGGATCCATTCGCCGCATGTCATCACGGGGCCATGACATCGAGGCCAGGATGGCGCACGTCGCAGGTCAAAGACAACAAATTGCTAATGGTACCAGTACTGTACCTCGCATGGATGTATCACCCCCCTCACTCGATGTCATAGTTTATCTTACTGCCTATGAATGTTCCGCATCGTTGGTGCAACCACATGAAGACCAGCGATGGTCAAAGTTCATCATGTATTCGAACTTTCGGATTCAGACGATTCTCGCCCACTTCACAGAACACACTGACGAACACGAGCTGCAACACCGAGCCACAGGTCTGATGTTTGAAGCCGTAAGCACTCTTCCGTGTGGTCCCCGATTCATTCTAATCCTCAATGAAGATGGTGCAGACCTCCTCTCTGGTCTCGGCGTTGACTTCGGACACAAATATCACGGGCCTAAGAGTGATAGGACAAGAGATTTTGTCCAGGTTTGGCACAATGGCAGCCATTAAGGAAGATCTTTGCCAGAATTCAACTTCCATAATCCTCCACAACATGTTACATCGAAATCTTCCTGTGTTCCAGGGAACACAAGAGTCACTCTCGTTTCAATGGTGGTCCAAACCCAGTTCCCCATGTTCTTCCCCCACCGAGTTTGAAATTGAAGTCCACCGAGCATGGCTGATCGACACACCCCATAGTCTTCGTTCTCATCCAGCTTTGTCCCACAGACCCATACGCCTTTCTCAGCTTCTGAGCGACCTCGGCGCCGCCCTCACCGAGTTGGACATGGAACTTACTTCGTCGGCACAAGCAGTTCTTGCCCTCGACAGTCGTATTCACCGAACAGAAATGCAAAAGAGGGATGTACGCAGCATGTTACAAAACATAAAATCGTTACCGCATTAATACACTGTTCCCATTCCCAAAGCTTCCCTTGAAGCACACTCATGCTCAAGGCCCATCTCCCACTTCTCCGCGCTTTGGTACATCGTCATCGTTTCGCCATTTGTCTCGATCCTCTCTCCCGGCAAGCAAGTCCTCACGTCTGGCAGGGAGGGGAAGGGGAACATCATACAGCTCAAAAAGTCCAGCCCTCCAGAATGATGCCATGCAGTACCTCTCGCCGTTCACTACTCCCACCTTATGCGGGATGACCTTACCCATCAACGCGACCATGGTTCCTGGATTGTACATCCAGCGCTTTCCAATGCTTGGAGTGTCCAAGATACCGTCGTTGTAGTTCCCTCCAGTGACCAGAAAGTCAATGCCGAATGTGGGACCCCCTGAGTCGCGATGAAGCTCGGTCTCCCTGTTGACGATGAGTGAAAACATGTTGAATGGATATGGCCAGTCCTGGAGCACGCGTTGTGTTTGTTCCCAGTCTTTGAGCCCTCTGTCCGATTCAATCATTCGGTCAATGAGAGTCATGGCTGCATCATACTGCTCGGGGTGTAATATCGAGAACATAGCCCCGAGCACAATCAACACCTCCCGAATTGATCGAAGAAAGTCGAACGCTGGCCCTTCCGAGTTAGCATTCTGTAGATGTGGTGTTGGTACGGGGGGTTCATGCTGACTGAAAGTTACTTCGGCATTGCAGATAAAATACGGACTGTCTTGCTCACCTCATGGCCAATGCCCCACCATGCTGGTGTTAGGTACATGAGTCCTGGTCTCATGTTTGATGTATCGCCAGACCGGTACACCTGGCAGGTAGATCGGTAGGGAGGCCCTTTCTGTGGAAGCAGGCTTGCAGCCCGTTTGTGTGTTGCTAAATCACCAACGGCGCCTGTCAAATCAGCCTACAAGGTTGCCAATGAGATTCCTGATCCTCGGCAAAGAGTTCGGCGTACCATGGCTGACGGTGAGAGGAGATTGGGTAGGTACCATAGTAGAACCTCTCCACTTCTCGAAGTCACCACTCCTGGGACTATTTCCACAGGTGATACTCTTCCACGGTTTGGTGGTGGAAACTGAATCAGCAGTGTCTCTTCTTCCGCTGCATTCCGCCCACTCTGCTTTGACTTGAGATGCGGAACATATTCAGAAAGCGTCCAGCCCAATCTGTCTAATCGGCAAGTCGGTTAATTTATCCAGCTTCTATAACGTCACTCACGTGGGTTTTCCAATGCCTTGACAATCACCGAGATCCCATGGATGATGTCGTGACATATTCGGCCATTTATGGAGGGTGGAATTTGCCAACTGCCAGGGAATGGCAGCCCGGCGATCTTTGCATCGAATAGCCGTCTCGCGAACTGTGTGGCATCCCAGAGAATGGCCAGGGGTGCGAGCTCTTGCTCATCGTGTTCGTCTGACGGCGAGGACATGGTGGATGTGATTCAACTCGCAAGACCGTGTTCGGTGTTATGTGTTGGCTTCTCGTAGCATAGCCACCCCCTTTCTTCAATCCTCAGCGAGTCCTGCCCATAATCGCCGAGTTTCTTCGTAATTAAAGTACAATGAATTTATCAACTGGTAACCTCACTGCGTTAGTTATCGTTGTTCTCCTCATCCCTGTCAATAACAAGTATGGGTCCCATGTTGCTCCTCCATCGCTGCGCACTCGCTAAATGCCTGAAGTGGTCATGCAGCATAGCAGGTACCGGGATCTCGTATCCACAGATTTCAAACAATCTCTCGCACCATCCGGATGCCATGACCCATTGCTCGCCTCGCACGTGTGTAACCTGATATGGCACAAGTCTACCCATCATGGCTATCACCGTTCCCGGGTCATACATCCATCGCTTCCCCAAGCTTGGTGTTTCCAAGATTGCCTCCGTGTACCCGCCTCCAGTGACAAGCAGTTCCATGCCGAGGGGTGCTCCTGCCATCTCACGCCAGAGTCCTCCACCTCGGTCAGCAGTCATTGAGATATTATGGAAGATATATGGCCAGTCCCTCAAAATCTCGCATGTTGCCTCCCAGTTCCACAGAACATCTCGGTGCTCATGGAACAAGATGCAGTAAACCTCCATTGCATCATTAAAGAGCTTTGGGTGGAGCACCGAGAACAAGCAGGCGAGTAGAATCAACACTTCACGGATAGAGCGAAGTGTTTCCAATGCCGATGTCTTGGTTTCGGGATCTTCGAGACTGGTGGATGGCCTTGGCGATGCCTGCATTCATGGAATGTGGGTTACTGTGTTGGATAGATACCGATGTCACACTGACCGTGTCTTGCGGAACTACCCATGCAGGCGAGAATTCATGCTGATTCTCCACTCCCATTGATTCCGTGGGGGTCTTCAGAAACGCAGGCCATGATACTGGGCCCTGTTTTGTTATATAATTCATCGCCGAGAGAAGCTCGGCCTGATAAAATGTTATCGCTGATTATGGATTGCATGGGCTCGACCTACCTTGGCTTGTAGCGAAAGCAGATTTGGCAGGTACCAGAAGACAACCTCGTCAGCTGCAGTGATGACCACCGATGGAGCTATTTCCAAAGGCAAGCCCTTGCCATGCGCCGACCTCAAAGGTGGAAAGATATTGTGAAGCCTTGCTTCCAGCTCGGCATCCGTTTCAGATTGATTCGGTGGGAGATGGGCAACGTATTGATCGAGAGTAAACTCGGTTTTACCTACATTCTGTGAGTGTTTCTTTCGTTGCTTGTGAAATTGGTGATACTCGCATGGGTTGGCAAGAGCCTGCATGATCACCGAGACTCCATGTACAATATCGTTGCATCGCCGACTATCAATCTTACATTCCTTCCAGTTCTCGCCGAGCTCCTCGCCAGTCATTCGAGACTTGAAATAGATGGAAGCAAAATTGCATGCATCCCATAGGTCAACCATAAAATCCGCCACGTTCACCGAGGGCGCCATTGACCGAGATGATAAGAGACAAGCAACAAGAAGCTCAGCCTGCCAAACACTGAGTTTGGTATATGTTGCCGAGTCTTCTCCGACACTAAATTACCATGCCGAGCAACTCGGAGGTCCTTGTCAATTGAATTATCACTCATGACCTTGCTCTCTGTCACCTGGCCCATCATCTATGGGCTTTCACAAAACAATGCAAGTCCTCAAGTGCCTTACACAAGACCAGATCATAGCTTCAACTGGCTCATCAAGCATGCTAATCAATACTGTGCCAGTTGGTCTACCAGCAGGACTTGTCAACTGACATATCAGCCATGAGTTCCTACTATCATCAATTGACACATGAGACTTGGGAAGTCATAGGTGGCCAACTGATCTTCTGGGCCCATCAGTCCTGAGGAATTAACACCGTCTTCTGGGTCAGTCGTGGTGTGTTTCTCTACTGAAAAGCCCTGG
>JAHBOF010000357.1:0-25737 GCA_020736565.1 Coprinopsis sp. MPI-PUGE-AT-0042
TGCTCGATATGTCGACACTGCCTTCCTATCTGATCGTGCTGCAGACCAAATTCGAAGGACAATCTCATTGTCGGACGATTTCCCTTGCAGTCTGACCGGCATCCATCAAAGAACCCCACAGTTAGCCAACCTCAGCGTCAACGTCGCCGTTCCTCAACCCGACTTCGGTATGGCCCTCACCATCACCCTTGAGAGGATCGCACAGTGGAATGAGCTCCACCAGCCTCTCACGGCTTGCAAGGATGCGCCAGTGTCACTGCCTAGGCTCGTATGGACCAGGCGAGAGCGCTTGCATTTCCTCTTTGTCGTTGCATTTGGGCGTGCTGACGTCTTTGCCCAGTGCTCTCAGACCCCAAAGCATACACAATTCGGCGCGTGAAAGGACCTCAGATCTACTTCCCCGTCGAGAACGCGCCATTTCGTCGAGCAGCTTAACGCATTTCTTCGAGATTCAAAGCGCCTCGTCGCTCACTGGATTACGCGGACTGTCGCTCGCTACGTACGTGCATTTTCTCTCCGCAAAGATTTGAATCTAATTGAACGTCGCGCAGCTTCCCAGGTAGACAAGTGCTCTGAACGACCTCGGTCCTTCGAACATCCAATCTCTATTGAGCCATCGAGCCCTTCCTTGAATGGAGACTATAGTACAGAAGGTACGCTTATGAAGAGCTTGCAAAACATCAAGCATGTAGTCTCATCTCTATGATTGTCTCTCAACTTCCTCGGGTATCACCTAGCTATTCTAAGAGACGAAACGGTACATCACGATCAAAAGCAAAGCAAAGCAAGCCACACTGATGATCCTCAACGACGTCACGCTGCGTTTGTCCCGGCGTTTGCAAGGGAGTTGAAGGCACCGAAACCGGAAGGGGCGTAGTGCGCGCTGGATCTCGGCTGTGGACCTCTGATGATAGGTCAAACGCAACACAGCGAACACTGGATAAGCTATCCATGATAGAGGGAGCGAAAAGGTACGCACCAGATCGATTATAATCACGAGCAGAGTATGTGAATTGGCAGTTGTTGAATTCGAAGCTCCCACTCCCCTGGAATATGCCAGGGTAACTTTGCGCCCCTTCTCCTGGGACACAGGCACAAGTGTTGCGTTTCGAACAGTTTGTACATGAAGGGCGTGCTCCCTCGCACTTCCACTTACGACCTAGAGGGGTTGTTGGGAGTGAGCATAACAAGCCCAAGACCAACTTTAGCATCGCGCTGACCTCTACAGAATTGACATGACACTAGCGTACGTCTGGGTGTTCGCGGAGCTTGCGAAGGCTGGCCATGGGACTGGTCGTCATCAAGCTATGAACACGCAGGTAAGCAATCGTTTCATTCAAGCGTAGTGCTTGCAAGCTCGCCGTGTCCTGCTTCAAGTTGTCAGCTGGTACAGAGCTACTTCCGGGCATTTGGGATTATACAACGAGCGAGTAGGAGAGGCTCAGGGGATGGAGGGAAGTGGAAGGCCACCGGCAGAGGATAATTATAAAGAGAGGTCCAAAGGAAGAACTTGGCGTTGGTCAGGGTAGACGAATTCAGCGGATCTCGAAAGAGGGAAGGAAGATCTGACATGCTCGACATGGCTATCGGTCGAAAATGTTTCCCAGATTCTCTCGAGGAAAAGAGCCGGCATTTGTGGCAGATCTTAATTTAAGAGCCCCCAAGATCTCCCAGCGGCCTGCATCAACCAATCACAAACGCGAGTTCAACGGCGGCAATCACCCTCCTTTTGCGACTTAGTGGCTGATGCTGACAATACTGAAGAGTTCCTCTTCCAGCCACAGAAAAGTCCGTCAGGGGATTCCATGAGCTAATGAAGAGGGCTTGAAGCTGTATCAGTTTCCACTCACAGGTACTGGTGTCTATACTAAGATTTTACGCGACGGTAGGGTAGTGGGCATATCTTAGGGACCCTGGATCTATGGTTCGAAATGTCATGGGTCCGATTAAGCGCATGCCACTCATAAACACTGACTGCCTTATCTGATGAGCATGAGATTCCTTTGCAGCTGATTGCAAAACGATAGACCCAGTTCGACTCGCAAATTCTTCTTCGTGATTTATTTTGGTTGTGGGGCCTGGTGCCGGCATGAGGCAAATCACCTCCGTTTTGCCATGCTTGCAGAGGATGGGAGCAGCGAGGAGCGTGTCGGGTAGCGGGCCTACCATAAGTGGTATAGTCGTGGTGGGTGCTTGTTCGTTTCTGCCGGCACTTGTAAATAAAATCACGAAGACCGATTCCTGGTCCCCTTTCCCCTTTCCTCTTTCCTCGTTGGTCATGCCACCAATGTCAAGTCTCTTCAGAAGAACTCTGCATCTGGCGGTGCATCGTATATAAAAGGGCAGAAATGGATCCCTTCGCTCTCACATCTCATCCCGTCTCTGAATCCCGTCACAAAGTACGCTCCGACTTGAAAGACCTCGCCATCCCAACTTCATGACGTCATCCAACGTGTTCAAATTGAAAGGAGAGAGGAATTAAATCCGTGTTTGCATCCATCCCCCTAAGCGTCCTCCAAATCCCCTCACAAGAGAAAACGCTGCGGGGTCCCCGTGCCAGGTCCCTTGGTGGTATCAATGATGAAGCACAACGGAAGTTTGTGATGGGCTGTCACAATCGCATTTTGGGATACTCGAGATGGGCACTCTACACTCGTTTGCATACTTACCAAAGGCGCTTAATTTTACTCGGTCCAATCGCGATATTTATAGATTGTAGCTAGGGGAAGCCATTCTTGCTACACGAGGGTGTGAGACCTTGCTTCCAAAACCACAGTATTTGCGGTATTCATGACCATTTACACATAGCCAGACGAAGCCGTGCTTCATCCGTATTCTTAGCCTTGGGCGCTTATGTTCACAGCTTTCGCCTTGCAATAACAGAACCACCGGGGAGATTTGAGAGGGGTGGCTCTTCAATCATGGTGACCTCCGTGTCCAGGTTCAGGTTGATCGGGTGATTCCCTTGGACCAACTTGAGGCTCTTTTCCCGAAGATACGAAAAACGCATGGGAGAGCGAGAGCACCCAGCCCAATAGTGCCCCTAACTACCTTTGGGAAGCATCTCAGGTGCTACTGGAGGCACCATCTATTTGCACCCTGTCCGCAACGCACCAAGCTATCGATATGTTCCCGGCAGTGGTCCATCTCTGATACACCTGGTCGTTAATAGAACAACGTGCCAAGATTTCGCAGAGCTCAGTCTCTTCCGCCACGATCAAGGATTCGCTAGTGCTGGAAACCCTCGAGAGTCGTGCTAACGAGCGCAATGTTCGACGGTACATGGCGACTCCTTCATTTCCATCCACCAGCCCATGCTTTATCCCGGCCGCCCACTCAGTTTAGCTTCTTCGAAGCGTCTGGTCTACAGAAAATTTGATTATGCCCTTGACTAGCTGTAGTTGGTAATGAAGAGTCGTACGCATTCGTTACAACATCTGGACCTTCGGAAAGGTAAAAACCTGGCTGGCGATATAACTGCGTAACTGATCGATCTCTCTCGTCATCTCTGTAGCCCTTTGACGCTCACACCCCTTCCATGGGGTGGCCAAATGTCACGCTATATCTGGGCTCAAGATCGACCGGAGAATCTATACTCACGCAGCGGGGATCGATATCCCGTCCTGGATCTACCATGAGCTAGACCTTCGAGACGCACCATACAAACGGGTGGGCAGAGTCTCAATTACACTTCATGTCTCCGATACTCCTCAATGGTCGGAATTCTTAACCACAAGGGTAGATAAAACGTGACACCCACTCGCTGAGGCCCGCGCAAACTCGACAACATTCCTGTCCCTCCAATCGTTTCAGCCGGAGGTTTCGTATCTAACATGGGTCATGACGGGAGAGGCCGGTGTACCGGAGGTTGCTGCTCAGAAGGAGCACTAGATTCATGAAGCAATGTCAGCGCTAGAGAGCTGTGGAATCCTTGCCATTGAAATGACGATAGAAGACACTGATAGCCTGTACGAATGATACTGTAAACCTTGATTTTCCATTCCCAATTGAAATCGTTGGCTGCAACGCTCCAATGGGTTAGAGCCTAACACCTAGCAGCGCGAACTCCAGTGACGAGTGGTCGTGGTGGGTTGGTACCAAGTCAAAGAATCCAAGGTGCCGCCAATCATCCTCCGTCTCTGGCCAATTCTCGACATACTCCCCGATCCAATCCAACGCATCCTTTACGAACTCTTCATCCCACCACTCCCTATCTCCATCCCACACTGAGTACCCCTCTTCGACCGCCATACTCAACATTTCCTCGATGTCCTCCTCGTCCTGCACAACCTTCTCCCTCATCCACGGTCTGGTATCATCGTTCCAATGATCCCACCACCCTCGCAGCTTCAGCAGAATCAAGGTCACCATCGGCACCAGTGGGATCCTCGGATGATTTGCTGCATACGTAAAGTCCGCCGGGGGTATGTTGGGTATTGAGAGCAAGCCAGGTACAAGGATGTCGACCTTACAGCGTCGTCTGCTGTCTGGCCCTCCGAGACGGAAGTAGAGAATGCGATAGTTCGCATGAGGGTCTCGAGAGTCGACGAGAAAGAATCGGTTGTTGGAACAAGTGAGTTGGTATTTGACATACTCTGGATCGTATCCAAAGTCGTCTGCGTTCATGACGACGACATCGACGTCCTGCAAGGGTTGCGAGTTTATCAGTCTTCTCTTCAAGGTCTCTTCTCTCATATGAGAGTCGAAGTACGAAAAAAGACGTACATTTGGCACTCGATTCTGCATCCCATAGAATGCGCATGCAGCACTTCCGAACAGACAAGCATGGAGACCTTCGTTCTGTAGGCTCTCGATAGCTTCTCGAGCAGTTTGTTTGATCTCTCGCCAAAGTAAGGGACCAATACGAGGCATCAGGAGGAGATTTCGATGAATTCCAAGGCAAGGAGGTTATACGAGAGGCGCCTGTGGTCGCAGTTTGCTCAACAGTGACGAAGATAAGCCGTGATAGGCTGTAATCTGATTCGACCATGGGCGCAAAGGTGATCTAGGCTCTAGAGGGAGCCTCTACCACAGGCCCATAGGTAATTCTGTCTTTTTGACTAGACAAGGTTGCCCCGGGTGACAGAGAGAGCTCAAGCGAGAATCATCCACGAAAAAGAATCGCATGGCCGAATTAGGGGCGGGAAAGCAAATTCGAACTCAGCGGAAGCGCCTTCTTGGCGTCGGCTCGCGGTTACCAGCAACCTGTCGCTTCATCGGGCCCACCCTAAACCATGTACAGTCTGCATCTTTTCACGATTCTCGAAGACTCAACTAACTTCCTTGAGAACACGAAGCTAGCGAGAGTGATGATCCCTGCCTTATACCAACAGTTCCCGGATGTTCTTGGTCTTTAGGGCTATGCGCTTGCCAAGCGGCTGTTGGTCTTGTCCTCGTCCTCGTACCGTCTTGTCCCGCCGCCGCTTGCAGCATCCAGGATTGATCATTGCTTTCGTCGTTGCGGCCTAAAGGAACGTTGAAATTGAGGCCAGGAGATATTCCGCTCTTTCATCCATCCACCTTCTCACCCGGAGTTTCTTCTTCCTACGCCGCTGACAGCATACTTCAATTGAACTTCCTGATCGAGCTCAACAGACGGTGTCAATCACATCGTTTTGTGTTGCCTGCGTCGCGTTTCCTTTCCGCTCGGGCTCGTGGCTTCATCATGTTCTATTCGCTAGAGACCCTGGGGCCCAAGACATTACCTCTCCACAACAGGCAGAAATCGCGCATCGTTTTCACACAGCGGTCAATCCTCACTGGGCGATTAAACTTCTTGGTTCACAGCCGCAAGCGTCGGGTTCGAGGCTATTCAACGAAACTTCGCGTAAAAAGAAGCTTTCAACGACGTTTCCTTGACAGTCGTCCCTCTTGCACTCAATGGCTTCTGACGTCGTTGGCTTGGCCTGGCTTTGCAGGCGCTCTCCCTCCATAACCGAAAAATGCTTGGCCCTCTTTCCGCCCTTTCTATTGGTTGTTCCCCAGATCAAACGTTTGGGAATGAACATCGCCAAGCACACTGGTTTCTCTTGCTCAGACTTCTTGGCTTGTTTGGCATTATAATACCCCAGGTCTCAACTGTCTCGTGCTTCTTCACTTTCATCCTTCTTCTTCCTCTTCATCGTCGTCGCTATTGCTGAGGTTTCCCTTCCTTTCGACCTAATACCCCTAATACCTTTTAGTTGAAGAAGCGAGCATCTGGATAGAATGATCTCTCAAACTCTTGTCGCCCTCGTTATGGGCGCATCGCTCGCCGCTGCGCAATCCTCTGCACCTCCCGCCGCTACCACCCCCGCACCTGCTCCCCCCGCCGCTACCCCTGGTGGTGGTTTGGCCACCTTCCCCGCCGTACCTCACGCATCCAAGATGTTCACTTGGCCTAACATCGTATGTCCTTCTGGCTTGGGCATCAATGGAATGCAAGACTAATGTTCGGATGATGCTTGTAGCCCTACAAAGTCGACACTGAGAACCTTATCCGTGGACCTCAGCATGGTTACAACCAGTGCAACTCGACCACTGAAAATCAAGAGTCCTTGTGCCAAACAATGCACTTCAACAGTCTTGACGGTGTGTCACTTCACCTTTCTTCCTTGCCTACGACCAAACTGACTTGGAAACCAGACTTTTGCTTGTGGGGTCCTCCCGAATATGGCCGTGAAGTCGGCGACATTGAGGGTATCATGGTTGCCTACTGCACCAAGCCAGGGCACGGCACGCGTCTCATCCCTGAAGGTGCTTTGTATGGTGTCCAATGGATCCGCACACCCGCATACGTTCAAGCCGTTGGCTACATCGACCAAACCAAGATCAACGTCCTCGCAGGCGACTTTGGAGGAGAGATGGACCCCCACGGTGCTGATCTCCGTGGCAACCCCATGGGAGGCCTCGTCTTTTCCGAAGCTTGGACCGGCTCACCCACCCAGGTCATCGAATGGCACTTGTTCCTTGGCGCCGACAAGTTTTGCTTCAAGGCTTGCGATCCTTCTGGGCAAGACGACGACAAGTTCTGCGAACACATCTATGATCGTATCGGGTGCGACTATAACGTCCCTAACAACGCACAGAACGGGACCTTCGAATCGTGCGCGGGTGAGAACCAGGACTTCCCAGGAACATATACCGTCGGTGGTCAGGTGATGACTTACACTCAGCCCGATGGCCCTATTGGCCAGCCACCGTATACCGCTAGGATCCCCGCAAGCTCAGATTGCACAACGTTTAGCAGTGCAGAACTGTTTGCTGGGTTGCCGGCGCCTACCGGTAGTGCTGGTGCTAGCAGCGGGAGCGTGAGGCCGAGTGGAAGCGTGACGAGGTCGGGTGGTTCAGGGACTGGACCTAGTGCGTCGAGGACCTCGACGGGTGCGAACCCTAATGCGACTGGTGAGGATGGAGGTGCAGCTGTCTTGAAGGTTTCTGGGTTCGCTGCTATCGTTGGTGCGCTCTCTGCTCTGTTCCTTGCTTAAGCAGGACATTCTTTGGTAGCCTGGCTGCCATTCCATATACCCCACACAAAACTTAACCCTCTTTCGACCCTATACGAGACGCTGTTCGATATAATGTATTACCTACCCTCGTTTTGACTGACCGATCCTTGTTGACACTTGCTCATCTGTAGTGTACCTCCACTTGAACTCTTTTGACTCGCTTATTGTACTCTTTGCAATACACACATGCATCTTCGCCTACTGTTTCTGCGGGACCGACCGGATTTGGACTTCCCGCCAATGGAGACATCGGCGAGATTAGGTTTTGTGAGCGCATCGTGGGCTCCTGTGCCTTATCATGCCAAGCCTTGCATTTGATTGGTCAGCTGAGATCTTGATCGACGAATTTAGACTTGATTTAGGCGCCCGCAGCCTCGTGAGAGCACCCAAGGGGGGATTCGAAAGCTTTGGGGTAGATAAATATGGAAAGGGCAGAAAGCGAGTACAAGCATCCTCGATAAATAGCTATATACAGTAGGTACATTAATACGCCCCACTTGATTCAGAAGATTCACGATGTCAAGGGCACGCTTGAGAAAGAAGCGACAACAGCTAAACTAAGAGGCAAGGTAGGCAATTATTAGCAGACACAGACAGGCTCCAATGAAAGCCGTTCTGATGGTTCCTGAGGATTCAAGTCCGCGATAATTATTGACTGCATGAGGCGAAGGTGTCGGCGTAGAAACAGGGAAGGGGAGACCGGCAGGAGGTTGTTCTGATTGGATGTTATGCACGTCTAGTAACATCAAATGATCTTAAGAAAAAAGTAATCGGGGATGAGAGTCGGTGGACATACAAGAACGACTGTAATCACCGCCGGCGCAGGTGAAGTGGCAGTTGTGGAACTCGAGGGCTTCGCATCCCTGAAATATGGTACCTGTGCTCCAGCTCTTGCCCTCCTTGATGTGCTGCTCTCCGACAAGCTGATCTTTCAATCTACAGTGTTTACAGTGATCTTCCGTGGAGGTCTCCACGTTGCTCATAAGGAAGATAAGATGAAGGCAAGAGGGATGGCGGATTAAGCGGTCCCAGGCGTTCGATGCTTTGATGCTTTATCGTGGATCCTGGGGGTTGTCCCAACCACCAAGGGCTTACACGATGTGGCTGCAGAATAGAGTAACGGAATTCTGGAGAGGAGGAGACCAGTCTGGTAGTAGATGTCGAATGAAAGCTGCCACCCCTTTTATAGATCGCCGCTCCATCTCAAGTCACGATTGCACGAAACGTTCGACAAATGATCGAATCAAAAAGGGAATTATCCCAACAGGAACGCGCAAATCTCCAGAACGCACTACTGCATCGGCAGCTCGAGGGCGGCGACTTTGTGACCCCTTGAGGAAAGTAGTCCTTGATATTTAGAAAAACTCTATTTGCATCTGATCCAAGATCTACTCATTATCTCAATCTTGTTCTTGTCAATGGATACATACTGACCCAATGATCCATCACCCGTACCCGATAGTGCTGTAAACGCTCAAAGCTGCACAGGCCAATGGACCATGGTGCCATTTGAACCAAGAGTTGATAGATAAGCTCGTTTACATAGTGGCAGGGACCGCGCTCCTTCGGTGAGTGCGGCGTGTTTCATGGTACTGATTCAAGTCATGGTGTAGCTCCTGGCGACATGTCGGGGCGACTAATAGCGAGGTCAGAAACTCAGGATACGCGCTTGGTATTGACGGGCGAAGGCAGCACATAATTCTGGAATGTCAGATTTACTTATGGATGCACCTAAGGAATACCTTGTAGGCGTCCAGTATTGGGTCAAATGCACATAGTAATGAAGATTGGGAATTGGGATGAGCAGCGAGGCACGAACCAGTGACCGGTTCGTACCTGCACTAAGCCAGTCCTTAATTATGTGTGATAGTTTCTCGGAAGAAAATCCTGGTAAATTTTCAACTCTCCGCTTGCTTCGCTCGCCGGAAGATAAAGCTCCGTACAGCACTGGAAGTCTGGACTGTGATCATGAACGCGCTGTGCCTGCGTCCGCAGACACTCGTACAAACACCGTGATCAATTGATGGGCTTGGCACCTCATGCGAATTTCCATTTCCCATTCACTTCTCGCTCCTACCACAACAATCAATCTTACTGGCCATAAGTATCCCCTTTCAAAGGCCCACGCCGTCTAATCGTAGCTCGACTCTTCGTGACATTCAGATCACAATCCGGCTAGTAGCAACGACAAGCGCTATGCGGGTCGTTATCCTACAATGCGGGCGAGGCATCGTATTACAACGAAGCTCGTTTACCTCTCTATCGTGCTATCACAAGAAACCGATGGCGCAGACGCCGTCTCGTAGACGCTCTTGTCGACCTTACTGCTTCTCTTCCTCCTCTACTCGGTCGCTCTCGTCTCTCGCCGGAGATTCCAACGCCTCTGCTACTGCTCTTCTTGATACTCCTGACCCGATTCCTTTGACATCCTCGATGAAACGCCTCAAGAAACAATCGACAACACCCCTCGGTACGCTGGTATCTGCAGGCACCCCCCGGACGAAGCAATCGACGGTATCCCTCGGAACATCGTTCGAACTCTACTCCTTGCATACCCTCAACCAGCACTTTTCCATGGATCTGAGAAGGGTCGGGGGGAAAGGATGATGGGGGTGTTGATTTGGTTGGTTGGTGGTGGGTTCCCGTTCGTGGCGGTAACGAGATAGGAGAAGGAGAGGGGGGAGGGACAGTGGGAGAAAAGAAGAACCGGCGACGAATACGCGTGATAGCGCAGTGTAAAGCTGAGAAGAAGAAGATGGGGCCGGGGAGGGTGAGGGAGCTGGAGGGTGTCGTGTTTAGGCTTGCTTCCGAGTCTGGAGGGGCGCATTCAGGGATGGGGCTCGCAGGGGATGTTGAGGCATCAATAGGTCGATCGGAAACAGATACAGGGGAACTTGCAGAGGTACGAGGCGACTACGGAAAGGGAGCAACGCCGATCGTCGCGCTGCTCATTTCCTCCTCACCATTCACGAAAGCGGCGGTTCTGAGAGCACATTCGTCGCCTATTCCAATGTTTCTGCTTCATCTACCTATCGAGGATAGTACAATCCTAGATAAACCACTAGATACAAATACGTTGGCTCCTCCTAGCGTAGAAGGCGCTAGTGCGATCTGGAATCAGGCCCTGTCAAGCTCAGGAGGTGTGCTTGGCGGGGAGCTGGAGGTTCGGTGGGAGAGGAACCTGTTGGGTTCTTCGACAACGAACTCAGGGAGTGAGGGGTCGACGAGGATGACCCCCATCCTGTGGTGGAAGGGCCACGGGCCTCTTGGCAGTTTCGTCCCTTAAAAAGCGTACGACAGCCAACATGCTTGTGAGGGTCTAAAATACAACGTTTTTGATTTCGACTTTGTCTTGGCTTCGATCGACGGTGCATTGGGGACTCGTTGAGGAGGGCTTTTCGACCTCTAGAATAAGCAGTTTTTTGTGTGAGGCTGTCTTCAAGGTGCCTGGCAATTGACATTGCAGAAGGCTCCAGGGACCGAATGCCAAGAAAACGGATGAACAGGCGCGTATGCCAAGTATCTTGGCCCTTCATTTTTGGTACCAACAGGCTTCTTTCTGATCGAAGTGGCGTGTTCATCCTTCGGTGGGTGCTGGGAAGAAAAAGCCATGACAACCCTGGCCCTGTCAAATAAATACTCACCTGACCTCCGCTCTGCTTTCTCCCAACCTTCGCCTCTTCTCCTTACCTCGACTACCTTACACGGCTATTGACCGTCTGTCTTTCTTTAGAACTATGATTCCTGTCGCTCGTTATACCGCTCTCCTCGCCCTCTTTGTTGGCGCCGTCTATGCTCAGGAGACTGCTATTCCCCCTGAGCAACAGTTCCCTCAGACTGCTCTCGCTGCGAAGAGGTTCACTTGGGGCCAACTTGTGCGTCTCTTGCGTTATGTATAGAGAAGCTCAACTGACATCCTTGACTCTTCCAGCCTTACCAGGTCGACACTGACCCCCAGCTCATCCGTGGTGCTCAGCACGGTTATAACCAGTGCAACTCCACCACTGAGAACCAGGAGTCTCTCTGCCAGACCTCTCTCTTCAACTCCGTTGATGGTGCGTTGTTCTCTTTTCCTTCCGTTTGTGACCCTTTCTGACGTTTCCATTATCCTCTTCTCCGTCGCCTATCCACCTCGTGTCCACGTCACATCAACTCAACTTGCATCCTTGTCCCACCAACCGCACGTCACTCATCCCATCACCCGCATCAATCAACTAGACTTCTGTATTTGGGGTCCCCCCGAGTACGGCCGCGAGGTCGGTGACATTGAAGGCATCATGGTCGCCTGGTGCACCAAGCCCGGCCATGGCACCCGTCTCATTCCCGAAGGCGCCATAACCGGTATCCAATGGATCAAAACTCCCGACTACGTCCAAGCCGTCGGCTACATTGACCAGACCAAGATCAACGTCCTCGAGGGTGACTGGGGAGGAGAGATGGACCCCCACGGTGCCGACCTCCGTGGCAACCCCATCGGTGGTCTCGTCTTCTCCAACGCTTTTGGAGGCGCCGATCCCGTCCAGGTCATCGAATGGCACTTGTTCCTTGGTGGCAACAGGTTCTGCTACAAGGCCTGCGACCCCCGCTGGACCCCAAGCTGAACACTACTGCGAACACATCTTTGATCGTATCGGCTGCGACTTTAACATCCCCAACGCCGCTCAAGATGGTGTCTTTGAATCCTGCGAGGGTGACAACATGGATTTCGTCGGTACCTACACTGGCGCCGATGGCCAGACGTCGACCTACACCCAGCCTCACTCTGGTACCGTCAGCGTGCCCTATACCGCGTCCATCCCTGCTTCGTCCAACTGCGTCGCCCACAAGAGTGAAGAGCTCTTTGCTGATCTCCCTGCTGCCACGCCCAACCCCTCGGTGACCGGCTCGGCAGGTGCCTCTGCATCAGCCTCTGCCAGTGGTTCGGGTCGTGTGACCAGTGTTCGTGCGACTGGCTCAGCCACCCGCTCTGGATCGTCTGCTCAGGCCTCTTCGACCGATGAGCCTGGTAGCGCTTCACGCCTTGCTGGGTTCTCGGTGGCCTCTGTTGTCGGATTGGTTGCTGCTGGTTTGATGTTTGCTTAAATACGACGTAGTTACCTTTGCATGCTTCGTAGTTCATTACGCCTGTAGTTTTTGGCTATGGACGTTTGCCGTTTACTTCATGATACCTTGGATGACCTCTTCGTACATAGAATAGTTTCTCGTTAATTCAGGATTGGTTTTCTGAGCTCATCCATCGAGTGGGTAGGAGCCTTTGGAAGGCTGTGGCTGGGACTATTGGAGGTACATGACAGAAAACTCAACAACCGGCTGAGGATACGACGCGACGGGGTCGTCATTGACAGAGTTCGGGCGGACATATCTAGACATAATATTAGCGCTCTACGGAGCCCTGTATGGGTTGCTAGGAGGAGGCAAAATGCGACCAGTGGCCGCAGAGCCTGGCATGAGACAGTATCCGTATAGAGTACATTTTGGTTTCCCAGTCCCGATCTCTGAGCCAAGCCTCTGCATCTCTGATTAGACTATAGACTATGTTCGCTCCGTAAAGATCAATGATGAAAGGAGCGTGTATCGGGTCGTGGTGCCCAAAAGTGAGTTAGTAGGTGGCGCAGCCGTGTCTCCCCATCTTGCGACGAGCCGAGCTGCAGACCTTCCCTGCGATCCTGGGCCAGAAGGGGTTGACAGCTTGAATCGTTGAGCCATTGATACCACCAGTCTTTCAATCTAAAGAGTGAGCCTACTGGCTTTGGCCCAGAACTGCCTCACTGCTTTGATGGCATTTCGAACGTCTCCTATGAGTGCAAATCTGCACAGTTTATAGTAAAAACTACATACTTGAGAGCCTACTGGTCGCAGCTACCCACCGTAATTTTCTGTGGTCTGGAAGTGCGGTTTGAAAAAAAAGAGGACGAGAAGTGCCTCACCATGACATCACCATTCTCAATCTTCGTCCACCGAAAACGCACAACCCAAAGGAGCCAGTCATTTTGATTCACCCGGAGTTTTGTGCTGGGTAGCATTTCACTCCCTCCCTCTCTCAGTACCAACCGTCTGTCCAATACTCTCCAGAAGTGTATGAGCAGGCATGTATTTGCCCCAACTCTGTAAGTTTCAAATTCCAGAATTTTAGGAGAATTACTTGATTTTAAAAACGGGCAGAGGCACTTCTAGACCTTAGGCACTTCTAGGCCAAAGCCAGTATTTGCAATCATGTACGGGACGAATGAACTTTAATGTATGTGGTGAAAAATAAGCCAATGGTCACAATACGCTGGTTTCTGACCAGCGTCGCTCCGACATATCCCAGACGCTAAAGGAGGGATTTTGAGCGTCCAGACGTACCCCCAGCCCGTGTCGGATAGAATTTGCGGCTGTTACACAGTGACCCAGCATGCGATGTGCTATGTGCTTGAAGGTAAGCGCCGATACTGTTGTACCAAGAAGAAATGCCAGCGCCTTTGTGTAGAGAAGCCGCCCGGGCAACGAGAGCGGCATCCCTGACCCACAGTCTATAATTACCGCCATTACCGAGTGTGGGGTGCTGTAGGCCGCACCAGAGGTGGCGGTGGCGGTGCTTAGCGGGTATTTCTAGCATGGTCATGTCTCCTTCTGAGGATCCAAAATCCGCTTACGACCGCCACTTACAATTTATGTCCATCATTCTTAACACCACTTCAAGGGAACCTGGCAAGAAGAACCTGCGGCAAAACTCTTGCTTGTTCCCTGCATCCATCTTGGCTCGCCCAGGTCAATTGGCGGAACGAAGAAGGGGCACATTGCCGCTCTCAAGTCACTCTCATCTATCTAGGAGTGCATCGGGCGACTGGGATGCTCCTTCGGAGGGTCTCTGACATCGGTTGATCTTTCAGACTGAGTGAGCGTCGAGGAGGCGCCCACGATACGCAAGCACCCTGTCCTTCGAAGTGGTACGTACAATGGACCCGGGCAACCGCAGAATAGGCGCCAGCGATGTGATGGGTTGCCATTTTGAGGCTCGAATTCAGAAAGGCGCCAGCGAGGTGATGGGTTGCCATTCTGAATTCAGAAAGCGCCATTGACAAGCGTTCGGCAACTTCGGTGTACTGTACCTAAGCGCTAACCGCAGTACCTGGCATCTCGATTTGGAACTGCTATCATTCAGAATGTCTGACACAGACCTCCCTATAAGTACGACCCAACGTTACTTTACTACATCATCTCGACCACCATTCTCATGGATAACAACAATGCATCTAGTGAAGTTCGCTCTAAGCAGCAGGGACCAAGCCGTCAGCGTACTCAGCGCATCAGCATGTTTCATGGTTGCGACACCCTCGAGTTCCACAACTGCCAAATCACCTACTCGGGTGGTCATTCCATTCGTTGTGGTACGTACCCTCGGAGCTGCCTGTGACCAACAGCTCATGCGACTGGTGTTCTCAATAGACATGCACTATCTACCAAGAACCATCTGACAGTCTCCCATTTCCCGTTTCTACACCACCAATACTAGTCTGCCGTCAAGACGCGACGTCCCTGACCCCAACACCAGCAAAAGTCAAGAGGCGGCAGATCCTTGGATCTCGCAGGAATTCTCACGGAGGGTCCCCTCCCCCTCCCCCCCAAAATGCGGTAAACTTCTTCCCAGGCGGACATCCAACCGGAATGATGACTAGATGATGGCCGCAGGATGGCATCGGTCTGTAATTATACTTGCAGAGTGCTCTTTCCTCTAAACCATACCTTGCCATCCAACTCGCAGAGGTACAAACTCCTTGGTTACGACTGAAAACCTCCTTTGGACGCGCGTTAACGTGTAGCGTCAATTCAACCTCAATGCCAGCCGACTTCTGTAACCAGTAGTGTAACAACTCAACCGCCGTCCCAGTCGTCCCATGTACATTCTTCTTCCCTTCCCTCGAATGGAAATTGTCCTGTATCACCATCCTCTGTACATCAACATATTGCATCCTTCCTCTTTGGAAAGTCAGAAGGAGAAGAAGATCTTCCAAGCGAAGTGGGAGAAGACCTCGATACTATACCACCTCTCAAGAACAATCTCGACCCTGTTTCGAACCCCTCAACTATGCTGGCTGTGACCAGGGGGCTTCAGGAGGTCAGTTTTTGGGCATGGGTGTGGAAGAGTCATCCCCTCTACACCAGGACCCTTTCTCTTAGCTTCCGAAGCTTTACTGAGCTGTATCATAGTGTATATTAGCCTGAGACGGCTGTATTCTACTGTATTTCGAGAGTCGGCCCCGTCGGCACATGTGGTTTGCCGGAAGCAAGCCGTGTACAAGCCGGTTGACGGCAAACACTCGGAACAGTGAAAAGTGATAAGATCCGGAATCAAAGACTATCAGACAGCGTGGGTTCTCCTGAAAGATCCCAGGATCTGCCGCCTCTTGGCAAAAGTCGCCTTATGCATCTTCTGCCTCTTAATTGCGTACTATGTTATCAGTTTCTAAGCATATCAGTTATCTTATCATGTCTTCTGGCCAACGAACGTTCTATATGTAGATATCCTTCTGTATCATGTTGTTCTGCTTCATCCCGCTAGAGAGTGGGCGTTGTACAATCTCATTCCGAGAGTCAAAGGCGCAGAAAGTCCGCTCAATGCATCCAAGCGGTGGACAAGCCCACACCCCGCTGGAGGGTGACTGAGCGGGTCCGCGGCGCGTCTGTCGTGATGTTCAGGTCAAGTTGAAGGTTACACAAGATCCCCCTTTATCCGACGAGACGTTAGTGAACGAAACGAGAACCGAGAATCGAGGTGTGCGTGGGGCTTTGCCTCGAGTCCTGCAACATGGACCGAGAGGAACGCAGCGTCGAGCTGTTCGCGCCAACTGCTTGCTACCCACCTGCTCTGGTGCAGGGTGCCGGCTTCCCTGAAGCATAAGTGGGGACAGAGATGAATTGGCATTAGTTCGCTCACTTGGTGAGAGCGGTGTTCGCCATTGACGATGTCCCCAGAAAGCCGTTATTGTGAGTACTTGCCGGCTTTCGCGATTCGGGTGGGGCCTGAAAGGGGAGGAGGAGGGATACAAAGGGGACCCTTCAAATGACACGTTCTGTGGAGCCCATCCAGAGAGTCCCCTTCGAGTATCATGTTACACCCTTTAGCGTCGTCGGAAAAGACAAGTCGGGGGGAGCAGGCGGAGGGATGGGCGCAAGCCCGGGTTCCATCCTTGTCCAAGCTCCTCTGAGTGTAGAGCGATCGACCTATTAGAGTAGGGGCGGACAAAAACAGTTGGAGGAAGGCGAGAGAACAAGCTAGCAGAGTCTGTATGGGGGGTGTATAGTACGGCAGACCCAAGGAAGATAAATGTGGGGAGATGTTTTTCGAACTAGAGGAACACCGAGAAAGAACTCGTTGCTGTTGTCATTAAGTTGGGAGAAGCCAGGGCCCGGTACGAAGCAAGAGACCGAGTGTGTATTGATATGACCCTTGAACAAGTTGAACTGGAAGAAGGGTCAGGTCAACCAGGCAGTGAAGACCGTGCTGAGTTTGAATTCGCCTTCGCACCCCTAATTTCCTGCCTAACGACACGTTCTCCACTCGATCTCTCCCTCTCCTCTCTGCCTAGTCCAAAGGACATACTTGCCTATTTATCCGCGATAGAGACTCCCTCTAGTGCCTGCATGTGTTAAGTGACTATCTCTATCGCAAACTGCGACAGGCTCTCGTCTAGACTATTCTCTTGAACTTGATCAACATTATTGTTATGCCTCGTACTGGGCTAAGTTAAATCAGGTTTGTCGCGGAGAATGCTCCGCCGTTACGATTGATACGGGCTTCGGCATTCTTGAACTTTGTAACTCCTGCCTCGCTGCCTTAACAGTGATTTTCTTGATGTTACCCCCCAGCAAGGTTTGATGGAGCGTGAACGTAGGACTGAATGCAGGAACGTTTCTGCATGCGGGGCTTCCATCAAATCTCCGATCCATCGTACGGGCTCTCCCTTTGGGAGCCAGGAGACATAAAATCCCCTGGCCAAATTTCTCTTCTGCAGGCCGGAGCCCACTTCCTCACTAAACTCCAAAGATACAGTCCTCTCCGCAGGACTACCTCTCGACGTCGTGGGTCATCCATGTACAGCAGTCAAGTGCCTGGTCAACACCAGTTCGGCGAAAATGAACCACGAGATCAACGTGCTGTGAAGAGAGCGAAAAGGACACTCCGGCACTCTAGCATGTTCCAGGAATGCGAGAGCATCCAATTCCACCATTGCAATTTTACATACTCTGGTTGAGACTATAATCGCTCTCGTGCGTAACTTTTATCTTGTCCAAATTTTACTTTCTCACTACTCCTCGCGTTTTACGAACTTGTTTTCGACGCTTTTACAATTGGCAGAAGCATATCATCTGCTTGTGGAAACACCACCCAATCTCCCTTTCCCAGCGTCCACACCATCCCCTCCCTCGCAAGCGCCAACCCGACGTTGCTTGGATAAGACGTCGGTTGCGATAACGTTCTTATGTGTTACCATCCTCTCAATTGTACTCTATTACTTTGGCCCTTTAAGCGAGGCGACTGACAACTCTCGAAGGCGTCGTCAACCTCGCACTTGTATTTGCATAGTTATGTATTCATATTGCACATTTATTTCCAGTTCTTTCTCTGTTCAAAGTCACTATCGCTACTAACGGAGACTCACGGTTTAATATTATCGCCTGACCTGTCCGACTCGAGCCCCATCTGTACATCCGTAGCGAGGACGTCGATATCAGCAAGGCGCCAAGACAAGACAAACGAAGGCTGGCATGGGTACAGAATCGAGTACAGGAATAGATTCGGTCATGAGGATTGATCGCCCTTTCTATGATTTAGCACTGATATCACCATCGGCGCTTACACTCCAGGGGAAATAGAATTTTGAGCAGCTGAAAATGCGCGTGAAAATCTTAACCAAAATGTTACCTTTCCACGAGCTGAAAGTGTTACCTTTTGAGCCCCTAAAAAGGTAACATTTTGAGAAATTCTGAAATGTTACATTTTGAGGACCTGAAAAGGGCCAAATTCTGAAAATGTTACCTTTTCAGGTGCTCAAATCTCATTTTTAGCCCTTTTCAGGTCCTGAAAAGGTAACATTGTCAGAATGTCTCCAAATGTTACCTGTTTAGGGACTCAAAAGGTAACATTTTCGCGTCGTGAAAAGATAGATTTTGGATAAGATTTTCATGCACATTTTCAGCTGCTTAAAATTCTATTCCCCCCAGAGTGTTATCTTTTTGGGCGACGGTCATCTGATCAAGCCGGAGCTTGTCCGATAAAATTTAAACGAACGAGAGTCCAAGGCGCGGTTAATTTGTGAGAGGAAATATCGGGTTCGGCGGAAGGAACTCCGGGGGCTTTTGCACACTGTCGAGCAGGCGCCGGTGGAAACCCAGCTAGGTGTGATTGCAGTGTGCATGCACAGGATTGGTGTGCGGAAATATAGGTCATTGACCAATCCGTGAGTTCCCACGGCCTCCTCCCCAGTAGGAGCCCCTACTAAACAAGTGCTGAAAGGGTATGGGAGGGGTATGTATACGTGAAGTCGTCTCTACCAACAGAGTTCCGAAGGTTGTTTGAGCTAGGATGTTATATTGACATTTCTGAGTACATACAAGAGGACCCTTGATGATAATATCGAACGTCGATCTACAGGTTCGTTGCGCTTCTATCTAGTACGACGTGAGATACGTCGTCTACCTCACGAATGGAGCTGACTGACCTGGTCCTCAGGAGGAGCAGATTCCTCCCAAGTGGCTGAAATCCACGAAAGACATCAATACACTCAGAGGTCATTAGACAAAGAGCGATCCGCTCTCACTTGATCCGTGCAACTGTAGATGGCGACACCAACGAATCGCTCGACAGCCTTCTACAGGCCATTTCCCTTGTGGTATGAGCTTCTCAGGAGGCGACTCTCAGACTGATATCGAGCTCGTGTGGCAGCGTCAACACCACAATAAGCAAGCCTTGCAATAATTCGGTGGACGTCAAGTGCGAAAGCATGAACGGGATCCTGCTTGTCTTCATGTCCCTGACACCCGGGTAGAAGATGAGTCAAGGACTAGTGTTACGAATGAGACAGTGTCCGTGCCTAGATCTTTGCCTTTGGTTCTTCAAGTGGGTAGATAGGGCGGTGTCGACGCGCGGGCTGCTCGCCATCTTCGCTACGCCTTTGAAAGTCGAGACTCAGGAGCCCGACATCGCCAGGGGGCCAATGATGGAAGAGCTTACAACTTGCCCGAGCGATAGTCTAGCATAGACAGCGAATGGCGAGCGTGGCTAGAATGGAAAACGGAGGAAATGTTTGCTGTTGACATGGTCCATTGAGCGCGGCGAAGAAGGCCAGATGGAGAGGTCGCGTTGTGCTTTCGGTGGTGTAGGAAGGGGGAGTGATTGTAGAGCAAGGAAGTGGATCACAGGCGAAGGAGCAGGCACGGACTCTCCCCTCAGCTCATCACGCCCAGCCGGTGCACAGTGAGGGACATGATCCTCGATTTTTCAAGGAGTGGTCAAGTTCGGTAGGGGGAAGGTTAAAATCGAGGACAGACTGATGGAAGGGCCGATGGAGCGCCATAAGTCCGGTGGATATGCTCTATCCAAGGGTGGTCTATCAAGGAATTGATGAATGGGGATGTTGTCGGGGAAAGGTCACGGAAAGCGTCATCTTCACAGATAAAGAGATTCAGAGGGGCGCTGTTGAAGCGTTGTATTTGTTATAAGAGCGTATATTGAATCGATTCTGTAAAAGCTGAGCTGGATGGGTGAGAGAAGGTGTTGAAGGCGCCGATGCCAGAAAGTGTGGCTGCGGAGGTTTGAATTCGATTCCCAAGCTCCTAATTTAAATTACCTGCAATCGCTGTCCTTCTTCCCAACCACGATGGACGTCATCAAACTCGCAATGTCCTTTTCTGCCACAGATCGTCTTTTGTGAGCAAACTTGTAGGTACTCTATGCCCAAAGCTGCCTCACTCACCCAGGTCGCATTCGCGCTGTTAATCGTGTCGAGTCGCGTCAAATGAACGCTACTATGCAGCTAGCATCGCTGCCGCGCAGCAGCTGCGACCTTGGCCACCCGCTTCATCCATGACGGCGCACCGGCCAATATCCACTGGATCCACGCCCTCGGCTACGTCCAAGCCTTCGGCTATTACCTCGACTAGACCAAGATCAACGCCTTCGAGGGCGACTGGGGAGGAGAGATTGACCCCCACGGTGCCGACCCCCGTGGAAACTCAATCTGTGGGCTCGCCTTTTCCAGCGCCCTCGGAGGCGCCTACCCCTCTAGGCTGTCAAGCGGCGCTTGGTCTTGGGTGTATGAATGCGTGTAAATCAAGCGCTATAGAAACTATACTTGGCGACCCGTTTTCTCATCGAACATGTGCTAAGAATGAGGAGGAGCAAAAAGAAAACTGACCACGGATTGATTGGTAGCTAGCTATTTTTCGCTACGTCTGAGCCTAGATAAACAGTAGAACCAGTCGGTGCTGCTCTAACATACCTCTTGCGTGATGGAAGCTGTGACTTCCCTAAACGAGAACGTCGCATCCACTACTGGAACCGACGCTTAGTTGGGGTCACCTCCTATCCTAGACACGGCTCCAGTACACGTCACCTCTTTTGGCAATTATAGATCCCAGATTTCAAATGTTCCCTGTTGGGGGACAGGACGACATAAGATCCCCGGCCAAATTTCCCTTCTGCAGGTCGGAGCCCACTTCCTCGCTAAACCTCAAGGATACCAAGACTGTACAGCGATACCTCTCGATGTCGTCTGGGTTGCCCATGAACAGCAACCAAGGGCCTGACCGACACCAGGCCGACGAAGGTGCACCACGAGACCAACGTGCTGCGAAGAGAGTAAGAAGGGCACGCCGGCACTCTAGGATGTTCCAGGAATGCCAGGGAATCGAATTCCACCATTGCCATTTCACGTACTCTGGTCGAGACTATCACTCTGGTGCGTAAATTTTACCCCTTCCCTCAAATTTCTTCCTCACCGCTCTGCTCTCTTCATGACTTTCCTTTCGACGCCGCCCCATTGACAGAAGCACATCATCGGCTTGTCGAAACACCGCCCAATCTCCCTTTCCCAGCTTCCACGCCGTCCCCTTCCTTTCAAGCGCCGACGCAATGTTGCTGGGATAAGGCGTTGGTAGGGATAACGGCTGCATGCATCACCCTCCTCTCAATCGTGCTCTATTATTTTGCTCTTAAACCAGGCAAGTCAATTACCCCCGAAGATGCCATCAACCTCATACTCATATTTGTATAGCTGTGTTCATATCGCACATTTATTTCAAGTTCTCTCCTGTATAATTTAAATCACTATCTTGAAAGGAGACCCCATGGATGGTTTGATATCTCCTATACCTGTCCGGGTAGAGCCTGGCCTCTCATGACGTCCGTATCCATGGTTAAGATGTTACGCAAATGCCAAGCCAAGACAATGAATCAAGCTATACTATCAGGCACGCGCAATCGGGTACAGGAATACCTTCGGTCACGAGTGTTGATTTCACTTCCTGGGGTTGAGCGCTCTTCGACGGACGGAGGCTTGGGCGCTTATTTAATGGACCGCGCGTCACCCGATCAAGCAAGCCTGGCTGATCACGAAGGCAAAGCGCTGATGGACGAACGAAGGTCACTAGTGGTTCAGTCTTTGAATTTTAACCGAAGGGTGCTTAGGCATTGGTACATCGTTAACTAGGAGCCGCTGGGAAACCCACTGGGTGTAATTGGTATATGGAGATGGAGTTTGAAAATACCGAGTCATCGATCGACGTGTGGGCGTCCTCCCAACCGCAGCCCTTACTAGACAAGTGCTGAAAGGGTATTCACAGGCCCTGTATATACGGCTCAGCAAATACATTCAGAAGCTGAATACCCTAACTGTCAACGGGTGTAGAACTCTTGAGCACCCAAATGAGAACTCACTGGCTCACACCCTCCATGGGTCTATCAGGCAGTCAAAGCCTGGCAAATCGTCAGGGTGAGCATTACAGAGTAAACGAAAAGTGTCATATAGGCTGACCTCTCAAATTCAGCGGCGACACAATGCGAAACGGCGTCGGCTTGGGGTAATCACTACGCTCTCAGGGTCAATCTTGAGCAATGTGCACATCCACGGCCTATTGGCACCTAATTGCTCGGGGGTATAGTCCGATGTGGTTAGAGTGGAGGCCTTGGTCCTGGAAAGGAAGCAGCGGCGGAGAACTGCTTGTGGTATTCCCTTGAAGATTCGGCGAGCACGCCTAACAATCCGACTCTTTCCCTTGAGCGCAGGCGGTCTAACTTCAGGTGATACCATCTCTTCATCCTCCTTGACTTTAACAGACATCTCAATAGCAAGGATGCCGCGGCTCTCCAATGTCGACATGGCCGTACGGATCTGCCGCTCTTTCTCAGAGACCAGCTCCATCACAGCAGCCCCTCCTGTCGTGGTCCATCTCGAGCAAGAGATATGCAGCCGAACCGATTGGAGGGACGGGAGCATTGTTAAGTTGGCAAGCCTCGCCAAATGAGCGCCAGGTTTCATCGATGCCGTACGACACAAAGCCCGACCACTGAGTGGGATTGGTCACAAAAAGTGTGAACGAAACCGTGGCGAGTTTCTCGTAGGGTGTTTCTCGGCGGCCTAGTTCATGGTAAATCCACGACAAAGCTTGGGCCCCCTGCACATGAGCATAGGATTCAATTGCAAGACTCTCCAGTTGATCTTGAGCCCAAATAAGGCTGGTAGGCGGGTCATCTTCACTGAAGCCCTCGTAATTGAGTGCAAAAGGCGCTGTACACAGAACAGAAACGGAACTGAGTTAGGCTATTAAATAAAATTCCCTCACTCGTTGCTCACCTATAAGGAGTTCGAAATGCTTCAACGACGAAGCGCACCTCTCCATTACCAACGGCAGCTCTCCGAGGCCCCTGTCCCAGTTATGCCATACCAGGCGCTTCAAGGACCCTAGACTGAATGGGCTGGTGGGATGGAGTAAGCATTGATGGAAGGAAAGGAATGGGTCTGACAGTCCGTTGTATCCTTCGAAATGGTAACGATTGAATCGACTCTCGAGGGTCTCCAACACCCGTGCGGGGGTTCGAGTTGGGCTGCGGAGGTCCAGAAATGGAGTAAACCGGTCGGCCGCTCCAGAAACGACTAGGTGCTTTAGGGATGGACGACATCCCTGCATCACTTTGATGGGAAGGCCCGTTATTGACAAGGAGCGAATGGAAGGTGCTTCCAGGAGTGGCTTTACTGCATCCCGAAGACGTTCACAGACGCTTCGGAACTCAAGGGTTGCGCTCTCCGATGATCTTTCTACGCATATATGTTGCCAATCGACCAGGCCGAACGCTTCCAGTTGGTTCAACGGAACCAATTGCAGCACCCGGAGGAGAGGTTCACCATGATTGTAGATCCAGTCCATCCTGTTTGACCCCGGCTCAAAGCGCCCTTTGAACTCAAGCCGAAAGCTGCTGGTGTAGGAGACGAGTCGGGGTGTTGTCGCAAGGCCATCTAGGCGATCCACTATGGGGGCACTAACATCGGTAGTGATAGTGAGGGAAAGATTTTCGAAGAGCAGCTTTTGACAAGTGCGCCGAAGATCAGGGGAGACAAGCGCCAATGCTTGGGTGGTGGGACGATCGAAGGGGTCTCTTAGACAATCGCTCACGGCGCCCAAAAGCTCGTTGGGTAAACGTGGGGACATCTAGGGCGTATATCAGCGGCTGAATCCAACGCCGACTGGCTGCTCAGTCAGGGAAGGCTCACCTTCAGAGGTGGAGCCACGGGATGGGTAGGAAGGGAAAGGCGATCAAGTGAAGCTCACCATTATAACCAGGAGGTGTGGAAAAGGAAGCACATATTGTGATAGCCTCAATAGCCGAAACGCCGTGGTGAGCTGCGCACTCACTGAAGTCATCATGACAGGCGTTGCCGTTCCGGACTCTAATCTTGAAAGTCCTCTGCGCGAACGGCTAGGGCTAGCCTAACGTCGTCTCTGTGGAACCGTCACGACAGCGCTCCGAAGACTGGATTTTATATTGGCAATTTTGAGTACATACAATGAGACCAATGAGGATGACATCGCACGTCAATCCACACAGGTGTGTTGTACTTCTGTGTACGAGATGAGCTTCGTTTCTATCTCATGAATGAAGTTGACTGACCTCGTCCTCAGGAAAAGCAGCTCCCTATCGGCTCACTCAGAGGCGAAAGCGACAGGAAGCGATCACTCTCTCTGGGCCAGTAGAGCCCCAGATGGTGATACCGACGGATCGCTCGACAGCCTTGCCTGGGCCCCTTCCCTTCCTTGCGAGCTTCTCAGAAGGCAATACGGATATCGATCTCGGTAGTGACAGCGTCATCACCACAATAAGCGAGTTTGGCAATGATTTCGTCGATGTTGGCGGGAATGCAGGAGAGTGTTTGGGGAACTAGACGGTACTTGGAGTCCGAAAGTACGACTGGGATCTTTTGTTTCGCCGTGTCCTTGATGGCCTAAACAGGCGATAGGCTAAGTAGTAGGGATGCGAACGAGACGATGCTCGCACCTAGATCTTTTCCTCCTGACCTTCAGAGCGCCTGGGCGGGAAGGCGGTTTCGGGTTATAAGGAGCGACTCACTTGCCGCGACGTACTCTGGCGACGCTCGCCAAGCACCTCTGACCATCGGATCTCATGAGCCTGACTCGCTCAATCGGTAAGAACAGTACTGGCTACTGTCTCCCGGTATGAGCTATAGCCCTGTTAATAATCGCCCACTGACAACTATGGAAGGCTTACATTTTCCACTCGAAGTGACTGCCCAACAGAGATAACGAATCTACTAGCTCGGCGGGAAAAGATAAGCACGACAGACTAAAGAAAACGTTGCCATTGACATCGTCCATTGCGCTCGAACAGGGTTGTCCAATAGGAGGATTTTTTTGCACTTTCAATGGTGTAGGAGGAAGTGAATGAAGAGCGAGAAGGTGGATTCCGGGCGAAGTAGGCACGGGCTCTCCCCTTGGCTAATCGTGACCATTGAGTGGCGCGAACTTCATTTGGAAGGAGTGGTAGAGGACTGAACGGTGAGAGCCATCAAGGACGAGGAAAGCAGGAAGGTCAACGGACACCTTCCGCCGTTCAAGAAAATTGAGATAAATTCTTGATGTTTGCGGGCCGTCGTCGAGAAAAACCCACCAAAGAAGGGATCTACCGTTATCGCCAAGATCAAGGATGCAGGTGGCGCCTTTGCAGCGCTTTATGCTGGAATGTAAGCGCTCGAGAATC
>JAHBOF010000358.1:0-25701 GCA_020736565.1 Coprinopsis sp. MPI-PUGE-AT-0042
AGGGATATGTACTGTGCAGATGTAAAACATTCACCGCCGTGAGTCATACTTCCTGATCCAAAGAGTCGTCGAAATAGAGGTGAACTGTGCCTAAGGCGAGCCTCTAGTACTCTCTGGAAGATACTTTCAGCCCGATCATGAAACTTCGCTCCAGTTTAGAGCTGGTCTTTAAATGGCTCAATGCAGGCCCCTTTGCTCAGTTACCTTGTGCTCACAATTCCGTGCCATGATATTCTTGACTTCTTTGAGCTGTTCCTTGCGTTTATTGCCTCACATGTCAGGGCTTCTATCGATGGCATGAATACCTTTGCTTGTGGACGCGAAGCAAAGGAATGTGACCACCACTTCTTCTATCTCCTCACCATTTATTTCTTCCAGTGGTACTGGTCAGACACCTTGTGAAGTATCATGGTCACCCGCATGTGAGATTCTCCAGAGTATCGGCACTTCGTTGACCTTTAGCTTGAAGATCCCCAGTCCCGCTGGCCATAATTTGTTGAGCTGGGTATCGCGGGGCTGTCGGTGGCATCGTATGCTCTCAGATCTCAGTTATGGGGACCGACCCAGAGACGAAGGCCACCATCTCAAGTGACCCTGGACCCTTTTCCTGATTCTAAAGTCTTGGGGCGTTATCTTATCTTAACATTCGTCATCAATGCCCGACTGTCATCAAACAGCATTTTTGAACTTCATCCCAGAACCTTCACTATCAAGCCACTTCTTCGTAAGAGAAGCCATGCTCTTTGGCGCTGAACGAGTGTGCCTTCTATCGCTTCAGACCATTGGTTCTGCGCTCTAAACGTTTGGTCTTAATTCTAAACGAACGGGTCAACTACTACCAGACCCAATTTCCAAAGATATTTCGTCCTGCAGATTCGCCGTAAGCACACGATGAACCTCTCACACCACTCGACATGGCTTTCTCTCCTTCAAAAATGTGGTTTGGTTGGCGTTGTGGACTTGATATTCCTGCCATTTTTGGAAATCATACCACCCTTTACCGGCTCACATGGTCATCGATGTTCAACTTCTTTACACGGATGCACATGGACCACGCCTCTCGGAACCCATGTCGAATGTGCCATTCCTACAGGTTCCGCGACGCCAAGAAGGTGAAATAGTCCTTCGACGGCGATAGTCTTCGACGGTCCTGTGCCATTGGTTTGTAAAGAAACCAGAGGGAAGCGCCGGTCACAGCATGCTGACCGCATGTTTCTTATCTCCCTGCCATAGGAGACCATGTTGCCTAAGTCTATTGTGCTATATTGCCTCAGCAATGCTTCTATCGTTGCAGCTTTAAAAGGGCTTGTAATTCCTTGAGGTAAAGCAACCCATCTTCGGTTTCTTACGCTTAACATGAAGTGGTACTCCTCCCTCCTCACCTTTGCGCTCCTTGCCGTCTCTGCCTCTGCTGCTGTCATCCCAGCGGCTGAACTTCGTAGCAAGGCCGCTAAGGGCTTGCGCCTCATCAGCCTTGAGGAGGGTGCTGAGCCAGTGTGGAAGACCGAAGCTCAGGTCCTCGACCTCATCAAGGACGATGTTGGCTTCGTGCGTACCTTCTCTTAGCCCACCATATCGTATTTGCTTACCAGGCCTGCCTCTAGTTTGATGTCACCGACTTCTACGACCCCAACGATGCTAGCAGCAGGGGCGTCTCAGCTGCCTCAGCTCAAGTCGAGGTCGAATGTACGTACCTCACCTGCAGGCTCGACGCCTGATCATAGACTCATCGATGGTCTTTTAGACGGTGCCCTTCAACACACTGACAAGGTCACCGCTCTCCTGGCTTCGGTCTCTGTTACCCAGATGCAGAGCTACCTTACCCAGCTGACCTCTTACAACAACCGATACTACAAGGCCACCACTGGTGCCACCGCTGCCGACTGGATCTACTCCACCATGCTCGCTGTATGTTGCTATTATCTCAGGACACTTTCTGCTTCTGACCTAGTGCACAGGTTGCCAACGCCAACCCCGGCACTGGTGCCAAGGTCAGCCAGTTCACTCACAGCGGCTTCAACCAGAAGTCCATCATTGGTACCATTCCCGGTAGCAACCCCAGTGCAGCCCGAGTTATCCTCGGAGCCCACATGGACTCAATCAACAACGGAAACCCCAGCAGTGGTCGTGCCCCTGGTGCTGACGATGACGGTAGCGGTACCGTCAACGTTATGGAGGCTTTCCGTGTCCTCGTCGTCAACGGCTTCAAGCCCACCGCGACTGTTGAGTTCCACCTCTATGCTGGTGAGGAAGCTGGCCTCCTTGGCTCCAACGCCATTGCCCGCTCCTACAAGTCGTCGAACATCGCTGTCGCCGGCATGCTCAACCTCGACATGACTGCATTGTAAGCCCTTCGTCATTGTTTCAGGATGGAACCTTTTCTAAGGCGCAATGTTCAGCATCCGCGCTGGCACTACTCAAGTTATCGGCCTTCTCCCCGTGAGTACGATAAAGTGTTAGGCCGGAAAATCTTCTGAGTATTTCACAGGACTACACCAACGCTGCTCTCACCAGGCGTGTCGGTGAGCTCATCGACACGCATCTGTCCGTCGCCTGGGTCACCAGCTCTCGTGTATGTCCCTGTTCCCGCCATGGCTTTCGCTTTTCTGACCGTCTACACTAGTGCGGCTATGGCTGCTCGGACCACGCTTCCTGGTACAACCAGGGCTTCGCCTCTGCTGCTGCTCTTGAGGGTGACAAGGCCAACTTGAACTCTGCCCTCCACACCACGAGCGATCTGACCAGCATCAACGGCTTCAACTGGAACCACTCTGCCCAGTTCGCCAACCTCGCTGTTGCTTTCGCAACTGAGCTCGGTGCATAAGCCTAGAGCCGTCCTCCAAGGGATCTTGGGCATAGAAAAAAGGGAAATGTAGCATATGTATCTGTAAATCTAGATTCTTTCGCTTGGCTCAGGTTTCAGCGTACTCTTGAGGTAGAGCGAGCTACATCGCCTGGGCTCCTTCTTACAGGGCTCGCAAAGGTTCAGTTTTGAAGTGCTTTGTGCAAGTAAGGCCCCGGATGGGGGTTCGATATTATAGAAATTTGTATGATGTTACAGACCGAGGCAAAGAGCGGCAGGAATAGGGGTATGAGATCAAACCGAAAGACAAGAATCGTCCAGAAAATATCCGTCTTATGTATCAAACACACGACATCGAGCTGTCAGTGATCATCGCAAAAGATATCGTCAGCGTGTGTGCCCCCGGATGGGGGTTAATGAGGGCGTGTAGGAGGGGCGATGAAGACTAGTCATGGCTGGTTAAACTCCAGTTATCCAACGCGACGGTTGGGGGAGTGACAAAGTCAGCAGGCTTCATGCCAGGCCACTGGGGGTTGAACAAGACTTGAAGGGTATGGGTCCCAGCAGGGAGTTGGACTCGCAGCACCTGGACACCAGGATTCTCCTGGTCACCAAATGCGGGGACAGGCTCAAAGCCCTGGCGATCGGCGGCGACAATGTCAAAGGTAGCACCCGCGGGAGGATCGAGGAGGGTGATCTGCATCTTTTCGTTGTCCAGTTCGAGATTGGCGGTGGTCCCGTCAAGGGTGATGGTGGCATTGGTGTGCATACGCCAGTGGATGTCTTGCGATGCGGTGACTTCATCCTGGATGAGAATTTGACGGCGGTTATTGAGCATGCGGCCACCACGCTTGACGGAATCGCTAGACCAGAAAATCAGTTTGGCTTGTGCAGAAAACAAAGAAGGGCAAAACGTACGCGTTGAAGTAGGCACTGGTCATGTCAGTAGTCCAGAATGCTGTAGAGCCATCAGGGACCTCAAAGACAGTGCTCGATCCCTGAGCAGTTCCGGAAGATCCATGCTTGGTCGTGGGCGCACTAGCAACGTTTTGGTTGGCATTGCCGATAAGGAGTGTGTTCTGACCCATCGTAGCCGTCCTGTAATACTTCCATCGCTCTGCATCCTGAGCTTCGCTTTTGAAGTAGTCAGTCGAGAGATAGTCTCCCGAGCCAAGGTCGCCAGCCCAACGGGTACCAAGCGCATCAATGACAAAGTCACCAACGTCGAGGTCGTTGTGCGTTTGGTGGCCCTGGTTGAGACCAGCCTTGATGGCGAGGAATAAGGCGTCGTTGTCCGTCCAGCTGCTTCGCATCGACGCCCACTGTACGCCAGGCGATTCGAAGAAGTGATCCAGAGGTAGACCATTCCAGAAGGCGCCTTGTACAGCGGGGTTGTACCAGAACATGCTCCACGGCTCAGGAGCATCGTGCTGCTCGCGTTGGTGGAGGATGAACTCGGGATGATTGAGCTGGTCGCCATAGAGGAGCATGCAGTTGGCAGTGGTGGAAAACTTGTTTGGGCCGTGGTCGCCATAGTCGAAGAGTGAAGTTGGACCAAATACGTACATGTGGAAGGTACCGGTGTTGACAAAGTTGGGATTGACGTCCAAGAGTCCGTAGTGCGAGCCGGTGGCGGTAAGAAGAGCAGAGGACATTTCGGCGTGGCCAGTGGTACCGAAATACCAGTAGTTGGGCGATTCAAGCCATGAACCATCGTCGGTCACCGCACGAGCGCAATTGGCCTTGGCGTTGTCGACTGTTAGAGCGAGCAGAGCCTCTGCGGTACCGGTAGTATCTTCGCCAAGGATGGCAAGGGAGGCCAGGGTGAGACCACCGTTGCAAACGCAATTCCAGTTCCCGGTGATGTTGTTTCTCCACCACCCGAATGGAACGGTTGTGTCAGTGTAAGCAGCGAGGCCATGGTTCAGGCCGTATCTGATGACATTGTCCCTGATGAAGCCCTTCTGCTCGTCGGACAAGATGTCGTGGAGCCAATCGTAGGCAATGGCAAAGCCAGCGGAGAATTCGGCAGTGTCGAGGAAGTGAGTGGGATTCCATTTGGTGTCGTCGTCTGGACCGTATGTGGTGGCGATGTGCTCAACCTCGCGATAGGTACGGTCCACCCACATGGTGTTACCGGTGACGCGATACGCGTAGGCAAAAGCCTTGACTCGCATTTTGAATTCGCGGGCATTGTCCAGGATGCCACTGTCTCCATCCATAAAGTAAGGGATGGGGGGAAGGTCGTAATAGGCGGTGGCATTTCCAATGATGGTCTCATTCCAAAACTGGAGGTAAGGGTCTCCGCGAATAAGATCAGGGAGAGCCTCCCATTTGTAGGCAGGCGCAATGAGTCGTGGTCGGTCAGGGCGGACCTGAAGGGGGCTGGGAGTGGTTGGCGCAAAGTCATCATTCGGCCAAGCAGCACCACTAGCAGCGTTGATTGTGGGTGCACTGAAGAGCGCTGTGTTTGTCTGTGTGTAGATTCAGTCGCTGGTGCACGGTTGCCAGGAAAAGGACGTACAGCGGAGGGGTATATGGGAATCATATACTTCGATTGCGTTGCAGTGGCAAACCGACCAGCTTCGAGCTTGCCTGTTGCTGTTGCGATGGGAGCAGAACTATCGACCTTTTCGTCCTTGCCGCCTTTGGATCCACCACTGCTGCTGGTGCTGGCATCCCCATCTGTCGAACTCTTCCTCGTACCCAAGATGCCTCCTACGACGGCGGCAATGGCTACCACGACGAGGACAGGTAGACCGAATTTGATCCAGGGGCTCACGCCTTTCTTCTTCGGGATTGGTGCTTGTGGCTGGATGAAGCCGACAGAAGAATCGTTGTAGCCGGCCCCACCCTCCATGTAGGGATTGTTGTTGTAACTCATGGCTCAAAAGAGCAAAAAAGAGGAAGTCGAAGCACTCGTGAAACAGAGATAAAAAGGTTGTAGGGGAAACCAGAAAAGAGTGACTGGTGAAAGGTGAGGGGAAAAGTAAAAGGAGGATGGGAACAGCCATCAGCAACTTGCCGCTGATCACCTCGCCTGTGGGAACATTCCATGGCGACAGGGGGTTGGCTTGTGAGTTCGAACCGCGGGCTTGTCAAAAATTCTGTAGAAAGCCAGATAGGAAGTTTAATTGAATGGTGAGAAGCTGAGACTGCCTGCAATTGAAGGAGATTGTGAAGCATCACCTGGTGTGTGGCGAAACCTACCTTCCGATCCGGTCCAGGCCATGAGGTTCAAGCTCTCTTCACAGCTAGGATAACTGCTTCAATATTTGGCATAAACCCTGCGGCATTCAAGCGGCGAGAGATAGGGAACAATCTAGGATAGAATCAGGGCTCGCACGGTTGTTGCAGCCCGCCAACCAGGAAGCGATCGCGAGCCCAGAAGCCTCGAGTTGGGGGCTAAATCGACCAGAACCCAATATTAAGTCAACTGACTTGACAGTTTACCAGTTCCAGGCAGTTCTAGCTGATCGACTGCTTGTAACTTTAGGAAAGAGACCCCTGCGCAAGTTGATTCCGAAAGCAAGGAGGAGTGACCAGAAGTGCTTCTCGTCCAAGATAGCATATTCTTCACACGAGTGGCTGTTGCAACGGATCGCGGCAACTTGGCAGGGTCGATATCACAAGGACGAAGACCATGCCAAAGGGTTCAAGACACCAGACGCGAAGCAAGCAGCGCATCCTTCACCTCCGTCGCGTAAACGAAGCCAACTTGACCGTCGTGCGTTCTCCCGGCAAACCTTGGAGCGCGTGGTCAGCTTCTGCCCATCTGCTTTATATGGGACGTTAGTGCATCCCCATTGACAGTGTCGCCCCACCTTGCCGCTTTCGCGAGTTCGTCATTTGAACTGCAGATCTATTGGCTCCTCTGACAGGCCTCATATAGGTTTCTCGCTTCCAGTGTCATCCCAACGCACCATACCCCAGCTCTCAATGTCGGCACTCGAAATAACAGGCTTCCGTCTTGCGCCAGATGACGATTATCCTCTGCACATCACAGCAAAGCGTTATCGACCCGCATTCGATGACAGAAGAGAAGAAAACGAGCACCAGGACGATGCACTCACCCTAGTTGTCCTTCATTCTACCAGTTTTCACAAGGAAACGTGGGAGCCATGTCTCGAAACTATGTTTCGATTGGCAGGCGCGAGAGGCAAACAGTTCCGCGAAGCATGGGCCATCGAAAGCCCAAATCACGGCGAGACAGCTCCATGGAACACAGTTGCGTTCACGACTTCGTCGTACGCCACGCAATGTACGTACCTAACCTTGCACCTCCAACACCTACTGACACACCAGCAGTCGGATGCCTTGGGTATGCGAAGGCCGTTAGCAGATTCCTGACCAAAGGCCCTGTTTCGATTGCCAAAAAGAGGCTGGTTGGCATCGGTCATTCTCTGGGTGCTAACACCATGTACGGAAATCTCTTACCCTCTGCAGTTTCGATCGGCTTATCCACTACCCAGCCTCCTGTTACACGACTTGGACACTCCAGTGTATTTTGAGTCACTGGTCCTGGTCGAGCCTCTAGTCAGCCCCGGAGGCATTCGCCACCTTTTGAATCTACGCGTCAAGCTTGTCTTCGCTGCTCACAAACGTCAAGACGTTTGGCCAACCAGGGAAGATGCCAGGCGACACCTAGCCGAGATCCAAGCAAGAAGGAGGAAAGGAAAAGGGAAATGGGACGATAGAGTGCTCGACAAATTTGCGGTCTGCTTTATATGCCCTTGCTGTCGCTGATTGATTGCAACTGACAGCTGTTGTGCTTCCTTAGAACTTTGGAATTCTGCCAACTGATGATGGCAGTGTGACGCTGGCTTGCACAAAGGAGCAAGAAGTGGTAATCCGCCTTCCCATTTAGGATATATCCAGCTTCTAACTTCGATTATGCCAACGTCAAAGGCGATGTATATGGACCTAACTGGACCTGAAGCTCCCGTAAAAGCGATGGATCGCCTCTCATCGATAAAACCCATGCATCTCGTGCTGGGTGAAGTCGACGACTTTATGTGAGCCCAGGCCTGAAGCTTTGGTTTTTCGTGTGTTGACACTCCCTGATACAGCCCTCGCCATGTTCACGAAGCATTGGTAGATCCGGCGTCAGGAAGAAGATTCGCCACTATCACATATATGCCAGATGTTGGCCATTTGGTGCGCTACCTGGTTTAATTGCTCAACTCTCTTCTTACTTTCCTCATAGGTGCTTCAAGAGCGCCCAGACGAGCTGGCCAAAGTTATCACCGATGCTCTTCTCAATCCGGCCACTGGCTCCGACCCTAATCAACGTTGTAGCAAATTATGATCAATGTACCGAGAGGAATGCAGGTCTACGAGTCCTCGTCGGCAGTTCTTACTGCCGTTACCTGTACCTATGACATCGTTTTCATCGTTTTGGCATCGCCATACCTTTTGCTTCCCATTCCAGGTGCTTTGGTATGCTGCGACCACCGGGATTGAGGCAGATCCGTCAGCCCAGTCCAGTAATTTACTCTTGTTGGGAGTTTAGCGTGCTCGCTAGACGTGCGGCTGCTCCTGCATAACAAACAAGGTGTGCTTGCTCCATCGCCCGACGTACATCTTACGTTGTTTTCCGCACTGCGCCAAACCTAGTCTGGATGCATGCTGATCAGTGGTGCAGTCCTAATTATACTTGACTTTCCTCGTCTCCCAAATGGTGTATTTTTTACATTGCATATCTTGCGAATGATACGAGAAGCAAAACACAATGGACCGCACATTAGCGTAACTCGCGGCAATCACTTCTGCCTTTGCTTTTGGACAGTGGAGTTGCAATTGTGAGCAGTATCACCCTATGCGCCGGGGCAAGGTCTAGTCAAGGCCTTCACATCTGCTATTGTGAAAGCATTCCCGCGAGTACTCAGAGCGCCGTTGAACTGTTTATCTGGTTACGTTTTAATTATTGCATCGAGGGAGGCGTAGACATATTCCTTCGAGCATAGAATGTATCAGAACGCGTCGCTCAAAAGGCCCACATGGTCCTCCATGCATACCGAGTGCTCCTCCTCGCAATTATTGCGTTCCCCACTAGGGACACAGACAGCCCTCAGAACAAAAGACCATGGGAAAGGGATGGGGAAAATCACCTTCCCAATAGGGAAATCCGCAATGTCCGATGTTCTCAGGCCCCTTTCTTTTTGTTTCTATTATGACCCGCCATGACAGCTCTCCTCCCTGGGTCTGCTTCTTTTCTATTGTATCAATTGTTCAGCGGTTTACGTCCTAGTGCATTGCAGGATCGCAGCGGCTCCTAATGCGAGCCTGCTCTCCTGATTGTTTTCTGCATATACAAAAGCCTGAAGAGCTATGCTTTCGTAGGTCGCAAAAGCACCATTCCCTTTCAGGCGCCTATCACCCTATATAACCTCCCTCGGTCAGTTCAATATGCCTACCAAGAAGAATTCAACAACATCTTCAATGGTACGTCTTGTGTCTCTTCTATGGCCCCATCCTTGACTCACAAGTCTGCCTTAGAAACGCCAAACACTCGGTAAAGCTGTTCCAGACAATGGAAGGGCTGCTATGAAACGGATGTCAGGGACACCATCTCCGACGTCTGAAGCCACTCCTTTCGGAGACCAGACCAATGGCTCAACCTCTTCATCGAGCCGTCGGAACTCAACCTCACGCTTGCCTGGGCCAGCCTTCGCCCGTGACTTTAACCTCCCGACCCTCCTGGCTCACATACAAGCGCTCACCAACCAACTAGAGGAGATGCAGTCACAGGTAGAGACATGGCAGGGCCATGCGATGTCCTTCAGGGACCAGCGCGACGAGTTGCGCAAGACTCTGCTTCAGCTCTCTGAGCAACGGTGGATTATGCAGTACAACCAAGCTCGAGGGAGGCCACTCAACGAAGTCCCCCCTCTGAGCGAGTTCACTGTACCCCTTCGTACTAGAGAAGGTAGCCAGTCACCCACTTCACCCACCTCCTCGTCTTCCTCCACTGCTTCACCTCCGCCCACCGCTGGAATCTCCTCGTCGTTCCGATCCATGGCTATGGATGTCGAAGAATCTGATTCCCGCCCCTCTTCTTCTAGTTCTTCAGCCTCATCTCTATCCGAGGTTGACCGGAGGCGTGGCTCTCGCCCGTCTGAGGGATCCTCCTCGGACCTCAAGCAATCCAACGAATCCCAAGCCTCTGTCACTGGGAGGCGCGTCCAAGTAGAGCATTCCAACCCTTCTGAAACCCGGCAGCAGTCTGTGCAATGGGAACCTGTGACAAGATTCGTCCCTCATCCTTCGAGAGGATTGGGAGATCCAAATGTTGCCCCTGCTCCTAACACCCCTTCTCATTGGGCCAAGTCGCCATGAGATTTTTCCTTGCATCCACCTTCTTTCGCTGCCCCTGTGGGGCGCGTCCATCTCTCGTCCTTTGCATAGTCCATGACCTTACGATAACCCGCATACCATATCTATTGCTGGCTAGGCCAGCATCATTGTATACGTCCGTCACGATCATCTAAACATCTGTATTTTATATTTCCTCAATAACATCCTAGTTCAACTTCATTTCCGAGCGCTGCTCCGGATTCCTGGCCCTTATCTTTACTCATCCTCGATGGTCACCCTCCTGCCGGTCTCTTCGACGGTTGGCAATCGTTAACCCATTAACCTGGGGACGAGGGGGACACAGAGACGGTTCTTGCCTCCGTACCCAAGTCCCCTCGCTCTAGACCTATTGCCTCCGAACGGTCCACGGTCCGAGGTCTCTGATGTTGTTTGGTATTTGCGAGCCTCGTGGCCTGCCAGGGTATCGATGGACCTGCCTGTCTCGTCCCTACCTTGTCCCTCCACCACAGTCCTCCACCACATCGGAGACCGGGAAACGTAAAAGGGTCGAGCTCGTAAGTTCCCTGGCCCACATCTAAGCGGGAATTAACTGTCAGATGCCTAATCTAGGCGCCCGTTGTCCATATCGTCGGGTTTTGGCAGAGTCTTCCATCTCCTTCTGAGATGGACGGTACTGCGAACTCTGAAAGGAGAGGCTCTTTGCATGTTGAGAACTATGGGAGCTCTCTGACCAGTCCAACGCGATCATCTGCTGCACAAGGTGGCTCTGGCGGTAGGAATGGTCAGCATGTTCCAGTCTCGGCAGAACAGGTACGTACAACGGACGTCCTCGCGAAACTGGCCGCGATCGAGACGCGTCTTTCGCAGGAAAGAGACCTTTTCGCCGAAGAATACAACAAAACGGTAACTCTGATCTTCTGGTACAAGGTCAGTGCAAGAGCCCCCAGAAGAGATTGTCCCGCTGATGATCTCGAAGGCGAACATGGAACCTCTGCGGATCCAGCAAGCCGTCCCTAACTTTCCCTACTTTCAGCTTTCACGACTGGGAAGTCTGATCTCTGACTTGGGACTTGGGAAAAGTTCATACATTGATGCCTATAACCCCTCTTCGTCACAATGGGAACAACATTCCACAGGGACTGTGCGCATGGTGATTGGCCAACAGAGGCTACTCTACCGAATGCGCAAGTCTCTTTTCGAGGGTCTGAGAGAAGATGACTGCCCTGGTCTTATCGACGAGCTTCAACGGCAAACCGATCAAGGCCAAGTTGAAAGTGGCGTCTCGGCAGGGCAGAAGCGCTTCGCTTCAGAAACCCTCGAGTCTCCGAACCCAACCAAGGTCCATCTCCCGAATGGGTTCTACCTTCATTCTATGGGCAATATGCAACACCAGCAGCAGTCCACATCCAGCCTTCCAACTCCGCCAGCGCACGACTCTACTAACGCCTCTTCCTCCGGGCTTAACCAACCCGACTACGGTCTGTATCACCCACCCCTGCTTCACCCGCCTCAAATCCATCCACCTCAAGTTCAACCCCACACCTACTACAATGTCCCCTCGCTGGCTGGTAGCAGTACCGTTTTGCCTTCCCATCTTTCTACTCCAAAAGCCGCGACGACTCCTATCCCATATCACCCTCACCCTCCCCTCAAACGGTGGCCCAATGACTACACCGTTTACGAGCTCACATCAGGCTTCAACGCGATGGACGCATTGATAGCGCAAACGCCAGCTGGTCAGAATATGACCCAGAAGGTCGCCTTTGAGCGCGTCTTTGGCAGCCGATACGTGAAGAGTACTGTTTGTCGGCATCGAGCCCTATGGAAAAAGGCAGACCCAGCTATTCGACAGCAGTTTGAGGCTCTGTTGAATGACGATCGTGCCGTTTGGGGAGAGTTTGTTAGACGGCTGGAGGGGAGACCGAGTGGAAAGGCAGGGACAAACGATCCACCGCCAGTCGAGTCTGTGATTGACTACAGCCAGTCTCAAGGTTCAAGCTCGTCTGGGAGCGTAGGTGGTATGTCGGGATCGCAAGATCGGCGCGAAGAAGGGCTCAAGGACGCTCTAGGTCAAATCGGTTTGTGATTCCGCTTCAACCATCTTCACCATCTGAAGCGACACAGGTAATCAACAACAAACGATCCAGCATAATCCAACTATGAATAACCAGAGTATGTTTTGTTTCGACCTCTTTCACATTATGAATGACCCTGTCTGCGTTGTTTAGATATGAATCCCAATGTCTATGACCCGTCGCTGGGGCATATGAACTCCTCTTCTTCACACATTTGAATCATCCACAATTGTACTTGTACCATCATCAATTTCTTTTCGGTTTATGGGTCGAGGTGTATGATTGCTTCACTAAGATTGTCATGGTGAGCTACTGAGCTGCCTCGCACCAAACGCAACAGCAGAGTAAATGGACCCCGTGGGGTTGTGCGAGATATGCATTATAACGAGTTGTAGAGTTGATATGCGACAAGTCGGTCCTAACAGCGAGCATTATAGTTTCGCTCTCGCGGCGCTCGCAAGGGCCGCAGGCTCAATCTCGGTGAAGATGTCGAAATTCCGAATCAGAGTAATTTCACCCGACATCTATAAGATCCAGTCCAATTAGCGCCCACGCATACGCAGCATTTCAGAACGGCTTACCCCCTTGCCCATCTTGAGGTGTGCACGATGCAGCCTTCCCTTGGATCCGCCTCTCAGTTCGTCTCCTTCGTAGGTCAGGATTGTTCTCCCCTGCTCGTCCTGCCCCTTCGCAACGGGGTTGATCACCATCCTCCCGAAATCCCCATTCGACAGTTCCTTCACCATTGACCTCTGTTCCTTGGTGTTCTGTGTCCCTCGAAGGACGCCAGAAAGGGTCGACAGTATGTAGAACTGGGGTGGCATGAACGCCATCTTTCCCTGTCTGTGGAGGGAGATGGCTTCGGAAGGGTGAAGGAACTTGGCGGATATGACTTCCTGTCCTCCATCTGGTGTAGGAAGCCGCTCTTGCTTCTCGCCCGAAGAAAAATTGGACGGTGCTATCGCCGATGTTTGCGGAAGGAACGTGACAAAGAATTGTGTTTCAAAGCGCCTAGCAAAAGATATATCAGTTCACTGTCTGGTTTAGACGCTAGGCTAAGCCGTACTTGGGAGGTCCGACCGGTGTGATCCATTTCATGAATGGTAAAAGGGAATCCACATCCGGTTCGAGGCTGTTCTCTGACATGAAGTCTTGAAACAGCATCTGCTGTTGGTGGATGGCGAATCTTGCCTCATCCAACGTGCTCTCTGGTGGTGCCGGCGAAGAGGATGATGCAAGTAGCAATCCAGATTCTTCGAACGTCTCTCGAATAGCAGTAATGGCTAGTGATTTATCTTGCTTCTTGTCATAGTTCCCCCCCGGAAAGACCTGCGGCAGAGCTTGTTAGCGTTGTATGACATGCCATGCGGATCGAGGAAACATACGTGGAATCCACCAAACGCAGTTGCTTTGGGTTTCGTTGCACAAGTAAAACCTCGTTTCGATGGTTCACAATGACCAGACTGGCTGATGGTCTGGGTATAGGTGGGACTGCCTTTCCTGCTGCTGCGGAGGTAGATGCAGATTGCTGGGACATATCTTGCGTGGAGGAAGAGTTACTGAACAACCGTAGTGATGGTCTCAAGGCTTTCAGAGCAGAATGGGGGGAGAAAAGGGGCAAAATCAAAGTCTGCCCACGGCTGCTAAATACCATTTGTACCGGGGCTCTGACTCTGAACATCATTGCTGCTTATGAGCGTGATATCCCAATGCGCCTGCGATACCCCCTGGCGCTGTTGGTCTGCAGCAGGATTGCTGACCCAGCCTGCGACGTCTACGGTTGTGTCAGCCGAGTCCGATACTCCCGCTGTGACTACACACACACACACCGCGAAATAGAAAACATACATGGGCTAACCAGGGGCTGAACTTGGTCGTCGTTATGGTGTGGGTGCAAAAGGCGTTCCCGGGTCGGATAGGAAATAGCCGGTGATTGCGAACAATACGAATAGGGGCCAGCCGTTCGGCACACATTCACTGTCGTCGACTTCTCCTCTAGTATCAGTATCACTGATGCAGTTAGTTGCCGATCTCATGCACCTCTGAGGAATACCATTTTTCTTGAGGTCTGAAAGCTGGGGAATTGCGAAAGCAGTTACCCAATTGTCTGTGAGGTTTGAATCTCATCGTCGAGAAGATAACTTGAAGGATCGTTTGAAATTGTAGCATGGCTGCAATGCATTTTACAAATGGGTTCTATTGTAGAGCGACCTGCTCCTGGGTAAACGATGTTCTCCCCAAGGTCAGGGCGCTTTTCTGGTGAGAAGTGAGAAGACTGCAGTATCGTATACCCTGATTGCCTAGTAAAAACCTACCGGCTGCCCACGTCTTGGGTGCTCACTGTGACCGCGTAGCAATGATGTAGGAATTATGGCGGCTCATTCCTTTTCCAGTAACCCTCCTGCCTTTTTGTTCTTCTTTTGAGAACCTGTCCCCGTGTCACCTCCTTCCATGTCCTTTTCACGGCTCTGTAAGGTTCCGAAGGGTGGCAGTGGCTTATCGTGCCGCTTCATGAGGTGCGCCGAGCGTTGGCAATAATTTGAAACCATTCCTACCTTCCGGACGTCTGAGCAATCATTGGTGCAGCAAAGCTTGGTGAAAAATAGGGTAAAGCCTGGTCACGAGCGTTGTCCTTCTGGAGAATATCTCGCCCTTCGATTACTGCGCTTGGTTCTTAGACCACTCCAGGTAACTTTACGGATAAATCTCTCAGTGGAGGAAGTCTAGCTCTTCCTTCTCGCGTCCCCGAAATGGGCAAAGTATTAGTCTTGGCGTCTCTTATCGTGGAGTAGGCGTAGAAGGATCGACATCCTTTTAACCTTCCTCCCCTCTCGAGGGCTTCCCTTGTCTTGAGTCCTTCTGTTGACGTCTTCGTTTGCATGGTTCTTCGCAGTTTTGCCTCAACAGTGGAAGCGGATCAGGATCCTGGCAGTTTCGGCCTCAACCTCGCGTTTTCTGCATCTAGTCTACAATTCTCTCTCGGGTGAATAATATACACTCGGCCTGAGGGAAACATATAAATCGTCCACTTCTTGGCTGAAGGCAAATGAGCGTTTTCAGAATGATAGCCTTCCAAACCGCTGCTTTTCTGTGTTTGACTCTGAGTTCCCTCTTGGCCGCTGGCACAGCAACGCCTCCGGCTTCGGCCCAGCAGGCCACCTGTTCTCAGATCTACACCCACAAAGAATGGTCTGTCATTCTCCGTGGCCTATATCTGTCGCCTGTCAACTCACGCCCCCTTTTTTCCTAGGCGCGACTTGACAACCGACGAAAGGCTCGACTATCTTCGTTCTGTCAAATGTCTAATGACTCTTCCACCTCGCGAGAACCGTGAAGGTGTCACTTCGCGATATGAAGAGTTTCAAGCGACCCATATTTTACTCACTGAACGTGTTCATTCCGTTGTGAGTGTGCTCTTGAGCATAGCCAGAATCCCTGGGCCCTAACAGTGAATGTCGCAGGGGCACTTTCTGCCATGGCAACCGCCATCTCAATACCCTTTACGCTGCCGCTCTTCGCGAGGAGTGCAGCTACAAAGGGCCATTTGCGTGAGTTATCTCACTTCCGTTGTATACGCGGCGATGCTTAGCATCTGAGCGTAGCTTTTGGGATTGGTCCAGAGATGCAGACTCGACTCAGCCGTGAGTTCAACAATACTTCGCCTTACCCCACGTGCCTGACGCAGGTAACATACAGCTTCACGGCTTCGCCTATCTTCCATTCGGTGACTGGCTTCGGAGGCGATGGAGTCGCAGGTACCTACAAGCTCCCACCTGACCCCAAGAACGAATCGTTCGCTGGTGTCGGTCGGTACAAGGGATGCGTCATGGACGGACCTTTCAAGGATGTTAAAATCCATCGTGGTCCAGGCAAGATGATTACCACCCATTGCATCGTCAGAGGCTCGATGAGATGTGGCGCAGGGGTGTACAAACCAACAACGTCCAGAGGGTGCTGGACATGTCAACGACATACGAGAAATTTAGGCTAACAATGATGATATTATGTATGGTCATATTCATGGATCTGGCCATGGGATCGTGGGAGGAGAGATGCTGAACATCTATTCTGCTGGGGCTGGTGAGTATTCTCCCTCCCACTCGGGTTGGCGAGCCCGACTTAACAACTACACAGATCCTTTGTTCTACCTTCATCATGGAAATCTCGACCGCATCTGGTGGAAGTGGCAGAACGTTGATCCTGCAACTAGGACATACGAGATATCGGGTCCATCGACACAAGGAGGAAAGGATCAGATTACCCTTGACTTCGTGATGGACTTTCCTGCTCTTGGGCCCGAACATCACGGCAAGGGAGGTCATGGATGCCAAAGCCTATCCTGGGTGCTTCACCTACGACTATTAATGCTATCAGTCAACGTCTATGTAGTCCTCGAATTGATCCTTGTATTCCGTACCTGCTCCCTACTATGTCTCAATCGACTAGTCAACATTGCGATGGCGAATGACTGAGTCAACCCTGCAGTGGGGTTATGGTGAAGGAGCGGGATAGCTTCAACTACGCCTCACGATGGTCCCCTTGGCTTTGGGTCAAAGATCATGACACCTTCAGTTCAATTCTCCACTCTCCCCGCACCTAATCCGGGCTTCGTTCTGAATTCACAAACCTCATTCCGCATATAATCCGTGCAGGTCATGGATGATGTGATTGATGTACGCCTCACTTCCCCCCCGCGGGTCAATATCAACATACATACACTCACCGCCGATGCTCCTTGAAAGCGGAGCTCCGCATTACTCAATCAGTGTTTAACCGAAAGATAGGCAGGAGCACTGAAAACACTCATCGTGATACCGTTTCGGGGGGAAGGTAGTAATTCTTGTTACAATCCAAAGTGACCTTCGTCCCTGTACGTTTTCCTTCTGCAACTGACTCTAAAGTACAAAGCTCAACTCATCATTTAGCGAGGGCGTCATCTACCTGTCAATGGCTATAAACATACTATCCCCCCACGGGGGCAAGCGCGTCGCCGCCCTTACCACCCGGATGCACGGACGGTATTTCCTTCCATTAATTCAGTATCGCAGCAGTAGTGAGTTTCAGTGAGGCTTCTGACTCAATTTCTCCGCAGATGTATGCAACGCACCGTGACCAGGATCGGCAGAGAAATACAAATGATCGAGTTGAATCTCAGGAGACAATGGTAGAATATTCAAGATCTCTAATTTTCTACCGGACGGAAAGCCTCGGCTAAATCCAGTACTTAGGCAAGAGGTTCTCGGTTTGCCGCTCTTAATATCTGAGGCGGGGGACAACGCCGCCTCGAACAGTAATTGCAGACAATGCCATAGAGACGCACTGCCCTGGCTTATTCTCCACGGTCCTCCGCACGTCTGTCAAGAAGAAACAGGTCGACCATTCGTTCAATCCTTCAGTCTGTAGTTTTTGGGTAGAAGATGTATCTATTACCTACGAGCGTTGCCCGCTATGTCTTTCGACCATTATGGATCATCGCAGTGTACGACAACTGTGGATGTCAAATGTTCCGGTTATCCGAGGTTGAAGCCTAATGTGGTAAAAGAGCCGGTTTGCATCGACATTGCCAACGGAAGCAAGAAGCAAGGGAAGGGGGAATTATCCAGTGAAAAGTGGACCTTGGCTCTTCTCAGGAACGCTCCGAACGTACGTCGGAACAAAGATAACATTCGTTTGCTGGTTCCTCCCGCCGTAAAACCGTGAGCCGTTCACTGCACATCCTACGCTTCAGGACCATACCTTTCATTTGAAGATCGGCAGGCCCTTGCGTGGATATATTTACGTACTGTCATGAAGCCGCAAGATATAAAATTCAGTGACATCCAGACACTTTGACGATGCAAAGACCGGACTCGCCGAAAAAGGATTATGAAATCGGCTTGTTACCGCTTGCGGTTTGGGCGGGTCAAACGGGCGTTCGCCACGACTTGAACCTCTACCACCACCGGCACCATGACTCCAGATAGCTCGCTGTCTGGAGGACCAACAAAGCGAAAGCGCTTGCAAGGAGCATGCGATAATTGCAGACGAAAGAAAGGTATGGAGGATTCACGAAATGACTTTCCCAGGGGCTTAGGTCATTAACCTCCTCTGATATCGTCTTTCAGCACGATGTAAGTTGTCGTTGGGGCCCAACCGTTCCTGGCTAATAGTGGAACTAGGTGACTCTTCTGTCATGCCTGACAAAAGGTGCTCAAACTGCCTGGCGCTTGGTGCCGAATGTACCCACCTATATGCGAACCAAGTGAGCCGAAGAAGCTATCCGGTCATCCGTAGTTGCGCTAACCCCTTCCTTCTTTCCAGAAACATGCCCAGATACTGAACCGGTATGCCGCGGGACATATCAGAAAGCCGTCGGGTTCTTATTTTCTGCCTCAGGACACCTCTCAAAACTGCTGTTGAAGGTGCTAGCTCTGGTTCTCTTGGTGAATACCGGGAGAAGATGAATGGCCTTCTTCAGGCCGTACTGTCATCAACATATCAGGCTCCCTCACACCCTGCCATTCTCAGAGACAGTCTTGTGAGCCTGGCACGTTATGGTCGTGCTCTAGAAGAGATTTTACCAGAGGATATGTGGGTATCAACACCAGTTCCGTCCAAGTACGAACCACCACCGCCTATCATCACTAACGGTGCCCATGCACCGTCTACTGATGAAGACGAAGAGTCAAGCTCTGAAGAGGTAGACGACGACGAAATTGAGGTGGTCCCGGATTGTCTTCTCTCATCCTTCTTCTTGCAGCCGGGCGAAGATCATTTCTTTGGCCCTTCGAGTAGCCTTCGACTTCTGGCCACTGCCCTGGAGTTCAAAGGGAATATCACCGCAACCCAGACGCACTAAAGCTTGTGTTCGACAAGTACAAGCGGCCTCATTTTTGGGCTGTACATCCTGTACGTTCGTACCTTCATGTCACCCGCGTATGTCTGACACCAATCATAGTGGGAGGGTACATCCTCTCGAAAACACCAAGAACTACTGTTTCCAGAAGTTGACCACATTGAACAACTGGTAGACGTTTATTTTAGCAAGATTCATCCCTTTACCGTTCTTGCATCGTCGTTCTTTCGAGCAGTCTGTGAGGGCTCGCGCGTATCTGTCTGATTCTTTTGGTGCTGCCCTCCTTGCTTTATGTGCACTGGCATCGCGATATAGCAATGACCGGAGGGTCTTTGACGCGAGCGTCAACTCGGAGCTTGGGTGTGGCTACCACTGGTTTCAGCAAGTTGAAGCATCTGTGTCCATCTCGAAAACACCAACGCTACATGGCATTCAAGCATGCTACGTGAGTCGATCCCAATACTCACGATGAATTATTCAAATCCTGTCGGCTTTCTAGATGGCCGCAATGTACGCGTTTTCTTCATCGGCAACAGAGAAAGCGTGGTACTTGATCGGCATGGCGATCCGAGCTGCACAAGACCTCGGCCTTCATCGTTCATCGAGAAGCGAATCAAAACCATTCTGTCTGAGCTACGGAATCGGCTCTGGTGGGCCATTACTGTGGCTGAGCGTCTCATTCCACTCAATGCGGTAGACCATGCTCCATCCAACCATGGGAGTATGTGCATGCCCCAATGAGATATTTATTAGCGGCTGACACCTCCATAGCCATGACATCGAACTTCCAATCGAGTGCGATGACGAGTATTGGGAACACCATGATTCTGCACTGCAATTCTTTCAGCCCCCTGGGAGGTTCGCCTATGCGACGCATTTCATCAAGATCATCGAACTGTCCACGATCTTGGGGTCGGTACAGAGATCCATGGTGAATTTATTTTTCTCTTGAAAACCCCCTCCTTAACCTGATTTTCTAGTATCCTTCTCGAACCAAACCAGGCCTGGAGATTTACAGCGAGCTTCGTTGAGCGACCTCGACGCTGCCTTGAGCTCTTGGGAGAAATCAGTTCCATCTCATCGTATGTGCCTTCCTCTGCATCTTATCTACCGCCCCTGACATCGTTTGCAGTTCGCTTGGGTGGCAGGTATAACGATGTTACATTCGAGCACCAAGCCGTATCCCTGTGGATGTCTTTCTACTACGTGCAGATGCTCATACACCGACCGTTCATCTCGCGCCGGCAGGTTCGATCATCATCGGTGGACATATGCATCAACGCTGCCCGAGCTTGCAGTCGTGTCATGGAAGGCCAAGCAGCTGGATCCCCCCTTCTTACACCTGCGATCGAGGTGTGTTTGTCTCCCTTGCAAGTTCTAATTCCCCTGCTCATGCTGGCTGACAGATGCATGCCCTTTCTATGGCTGGAATTATCTTGATTATGGACATCTGGAGGCGGGATCTTATGCCTGGGGGTGTTGATTCTAGTGAAGAGGTCCGGGGAGTCCATCGGTGCATCAGTGCACTGAAAGTCCACGAAGCGAGAAATGCGGCCCTTGGTCGTCGAGTGTGAGCTTTTCCGTTAACCGCCGCTCGAATGAGTGTCCTGACAGATCAATAGAGATCTACTCCTCGCTTTATTGGCAGCCAGCAGGCTGCCCCTGCCCCCCGACTCTGACAATCGTACCGAGCCCATGGTACTTCTGCTGTCAGAGGGTGGTAACCACAGCTCTTCAGCCTCCACCACCAAGACATGAACACTCGCCACCAAGTACCTATGAAATAGAACCCCGTGGTCCTTCGAGTCCTCTTCTATCTTCTCATACGAATGGACATCCCAGTCTCTCGTGGATCACCCAGGCGAGATGCCTCAGGCAGCGACTGCTGGCTCGATCTCCTGACTGATCCTCATTCGCTTCGTATGTCCCTTCAGCATATCTTTGGACCGCTAGCTCAAATCATGTCTTTTAGGTGACCATTCGTCTCATGGGTACAAGCCTCCGCCACCCCCACCGCCTCCCGTCCAGCGTCGGTATTCCAATACCAACGGTTCCAGCAGCGTCCTGCGTACCCACCCGAACGAACGACGATCATCGACGGATCGATACCAGCCATTTCCAACGTCCTCTTCGGCCCGAGGGCCCTCAAACTTGTCGAACCTGCGCTACGTTAATATGTTTCACGACGCCAATGAAGGTCGGGTGTCAATGGATGTCGACGAGAACGCGCCTGCTTCTGTAAAGCGGGCCTCGACGTTGTTACAGTGTGGACCGAACGGCATGAATGGGCCTGGATCATCGGCTTCGAAGCATGCGACTCAGTCGCAAGGGCATAGCTCAAACTCAGGTAATTGCAGTTGTCCGCGATTCGTGACCCTCTATCTGATTGATTACTGAATCTGTCTCATGCAGCCCCTTTGCCACCTCTCTCCCCGAGCGGGACATCTGACGGACACTGGAGAAATCCTTATGTGTATGACGTTGCACCGAGTTGATCGTCGAGGCGATTCCTTAGATTGGACTGACCTCCATCATGCCGCTCGTTTTCTTGTTGCCTTTTAATGCGTTTTGTACCGCTCTGAATCCTTCTTCTATCCCATCATCATCATAGCTATAGATCAACACTGTATTAGTAGTAGTAAATCTTGTAGTATACCTCCGGCCTTGACCACCATGTTACTGATCTTACTAAACTTGAAAGCATTGACGCTTCATTCGTAGACTGCTCTGAATCGAAAGTTAGAGAACGTTCTGCGCCTGCTAATCCTACTCCGTGCTTCTACTACGCGTCTTCCTTACCTCAGTCCATATCTTCCTCGACTCCATATCGCAATGTATTCGCAATCCCATTCAACGCTTGAGGCAGAAGAGAGTAAAGGGGTCATAAAGGACCCGGCTATTCGGGGTAATCTAACAGGCGCCTAGATATATAAAGAGGCTTTGATTATCGCGCTCAGCTTGTGATCACACAATTTTGATTCCGCCCCTTTTCTCTCCCTTCATCCTAGTAACCGGTTCGTGACAATGTCTGAAGAAAATGGTGAATTTTCCAAAAATTCAGCATGCAGTTCAACTCATCACCCACCCAACCCCAGTTCTGGTTGCCGTGATTGGTGGCAGCGGCCTGTACCAATTGGATAATTTGACTGTCTTGTAGGTTTCTTCTGTCTTTGCTCAGATGCCGTCCGTTGACGGATACGAAACAGAAAGACCGTCAACCCTGAGACTGTGCGTTATTTTCAGCTATTCTATTTCCTTCTTGTCCTCAACGTCCCGTCGATTTGACAGCCCTGGGGCTTCCCAAGTTCTCCGATCACAATTGCTGCTCTTCCTTCCGGCACCAAGGTCGCTTTCCTTGCGCGTCACGGCGTTGGGCATGTCATCCCCTTCATCGGTTCCCAGCGCTGCCAATATCGCCGCTCTGAAGTCGATAGGTGTTTCAGCCATCATTTCCTTCAGCGCTGTCGGCTCCCTACGTGAAGAAATCTCCCCTGGATCCTTTGCCATGCCCTCTCAGATCATTGATCGAACAAGGGCGTCCGGCAATCCTCATTCTTCGATGGAACTTCTATTGTAGCCCACGCAATGTTTGGCGACCCATTCAGCAACAAGCTCGTCAAATGGTTGGAGCCCCGTGTTCGGAAGGCGCTGGACGGGGAGGGCAAGGGCAAGAAGCTGTTCACGGACAAAACCATCGTGTGCATGGAGGGACCCCAGTTCTCGACCCGTGCAGAGAGCATGATGTATCGCCAGTGGGGTGGCGATCTCATTAACATGAGTGCCTTGCCTGAGGCCAAGCTGGCCAGGGAAGCGAACTTTCGTATGTATTCTTTGTTCACTCATGGGTTTTCAATTCTGACCTTCGGATGCAGTACGCTCTGATTGCGATGGCTACAGACTACGACTCGTGGCGGCCTGCAGAAGGAGTTGTGACTGCTCATGATGTTATGCAAACTATGCACGACAACAGCGCTGCGGCCAAGCTAGTTGTGTCCAGCATCCTCGAGGATCTACACTCTGTTGTTGACAAGCACCACAAGTCCTTGTCAGGGGCTGAAAAGGATGCCATCATCGCCGAAGAGGAGGCCCTCCTCTCCGAACGAGGCGGTATGAAATTCGGCATCATGCCTCGTTCTCCCCAACAAAAGCCTGAGATAGGAAGAAGCTTGCGTTCATCCTTCCCGAGCATTTCACGGACTAGAATCCTTTGTATAGAAAGTAGAATCACACCCTTAATATACCACCTGTATCACATCCATGCCAACCACCATGCTGTCGTCCAATGCTGAGAACGTAGGATCTGTTGCATAGGTACAAGGCACCCAAGAGGAATATTATAACAAATGTGCAAGTAGGACTGCAGGGATGATGAATAGCGGTTGTGTGCTTGAGTAGGCTGTAGGACATTTGCAATAATGGAGATCCCGATAGATAGAATGATCCAAACGTAACGGTGAAGCCTGGAAGGTAAAAGAGCCAACATAATCACCGCTTTCCCCCCTCAGACTTCGACACTGATTTCAGGGAAACGGGCTCATCTCTTATCCTCTGCTGAATCTCAGCGATCTGTGCTCGGTTCAAGGACAGATTTCTTCCCGAGTCACTGGATGTTCTTCTGCATAGTGTTCGATCATCTGTGGGAAACTGGCACTCGTCTCAAAGGTCGTAATCTTCACGCGTTTGGAATCCTCGTTTGGCTCGTTTCTCCGGGCTGACAAGTCAGTGACTTATATCCTTTGCCTATGTGTCCGAGTTACTTACGTGCAGGCCCTGCAAACCATTTTGCCATTCGTTTGTTCGTACATGAGCGGCAGGTGGGCCACGCTCAGCTGAGGAGACTTGGAGGGCTTGGTAGGAAGATCGGTGGTAGGCGTCGAGGGCTGCCGGCTCTCAGACCTTTGCGAACCCAATGAAGAGGTCCGCCACGTAGTTGGTCGTGCAGAGCGATCAATTGAAGGACCACCATTGGCGGACGACTGAGGGTAAGGCGAAGGTGGCGGTGGGAGCAGGAAGGGAGTGGTGACTTTGGCTTGAAGTTGAGCTCGAAGCAACAAGGGAAGGGCGGGCTGGGAGTCCGGCAGCTGCATTTACAATAGGTGGCGGTGGCGGAGCAGGAAGGGAGTGGTGACCTTGGCTTGAAGTTGGGTCGAAGCACAAGGGAAGGGCGGGCTGGGAGTCCGGCAGCTGCATTTGCAATAGGTGGGGCAAGGAAGCCCATAATGGGAGCTGAGAAGCCTCCAATTTGATATGCCGAAGAGCATCGTAAGGATTCCGAGAGAGGCTCTGGGCCACATTCGCAACTGGGATTGTGGGAGTCGGAGATGGGACTGGAGATGGATCGAGAGGGCGGGCGGTACAGCTGCTGAAGCGGCCGTTGAGGAGCTGGCAGACGCGGTAGGATTGACAGACGTGGTATCGGGGAACGGCGCGATGCAGCAGCTTTGAAAGGGAAGGGGATCGATTTACGCTCTTTGATTGAGCTCGCGTATTTGTCGTCGGGGGAGTAGGAATGGGCGGGGAGGTGGTGGTGGCGGCTCATCGATCTCCCTTCTTCAACTTCGCCCTCTTCGCTTTCAACTAAATTGGCTTGTTGACGAGGGGCCAACGAAGCGCGCCCGTCGTCCCCAGCTAACTGGTCGACTTCGTCCTCGGGATCAGGCTTGATGATCCCGTCGTCTTCCTCCTCGCCTTCCTCCCTCTCATGGACAGTGGTTTCAATAGGTGGGACGGAAGGGTGAATGTGTCCATTATACCCGCTCGCTCGTACAGGTGCCGGTGGAGGGCCCATCGAGGAAATCGCGGAGCTAGCCTCGTTGACCGAGCCGGAACGAGTATCATCGTTGGCGTGGAGCAACAATCTGAAGATCGCTTCAGCGTCGGGCGAGTTAGAAGTGTCTGACATTCCATCCCTGCTGGCTCAGGTTGCGAGTTGCTTGATGACCCCTGACGCTTCCTGTGACGTCGTGCCAGTTCTATCCTGACTTGGAGTGCCCACGAACGAGGAAGATGGACGTGATACTGGACTCTTGCGAGGCGGGGGGTTCAACTGCCAGTAGTCCAGTATTGTTCTCCCTGCCCCTGCTCTCTCCGCAAGCCGAGGCCGAACACGAGGTCTTTCATTAAGACCTGATTTACCCTCTCCATCGTCCATGCCACTTCCATCAGGCAGATTCCGACCTTGACGCTTGAGAGGTTGACCGATGGTGTCCCCGGCATACTGGAATTCATCGATGAGTGAGTAACGTCTGCGAGTGGCTGATTGTCTTCCTGCTCGGGGGTGTCAGGGAGCACTGGTGAGACAAGGCCTGCCAGGTTAAGGGAGGGAGAGTCACTGATATCGATGGCCATAGCGTGCGGACTTGAGCTCGGTTGAGAGGCGGTTGCGTCATCTCAGGTGATGACGGGATAGAAATGGGTCTGTTGTGTCGTCGCCTAGGGCGGGGTTGACACTCGCAATAGGATTTATGGGGGATTGTCGAGAGCGGTGGTGAGATGGCGTTGCCGACCCAGAGGCCCGCGTTAAGGACGGGCTGCCTGCCGTTTGGCTTCCCTGACCTATTCCATAACCAGCGCCTGGGACGATGTTCTGAGAAGCGTCAGAGTTGAAGCAATTAAGACGAAACCTCAGACTCACTTTGGTCTTCAAGGTCGCCTGCAGAAGGTTATGATAG
>JAHBOF010000359.1:0-25672 GCA_020736565.1 Coprinopsis sp. MPI-PUGE-AT-0042
AAACTGAGACTTGGTAGCCCTTGCCTTCACGGCGTCTCTACTATTCGCAAACGGTATGGAGCAAGAGCGACATCAACGTTTAGTTACCGGGCCTGTATTGGAAATATAGAGCTCTTGAATGTGCCTGATATTCATAGCGCCCGATGGCCCAAGTACTGCGTTAACAATAGCAGTTCCTTGAATAACCGGGTCTCAATAGTAGACTCTTCGAAGATGCCTCCAATTGTCGAGGAAGAGTTCAGAAGGTCGGTGTGAGTGCGTCGTTTTACCATAAATTATCACTGCGTGTCCGACTAGCTGCAATGGGTACAAGTGGCAAACCATTGTCTGTACTGTGTTGAAGGTTGAATAGTGACAGAAACAGCAGCATAAAACTAGGGCACAGATCTTAATAGCAGATAGAGATTCATGGATTTGAAAGGCGAAAGGAAATATAATCCGGCCCAGAAACCATAGGACCATACAAGGCGTACAATTCTCTTTATATGTTACAATTTGTTACAAGTATACTTGGGTAACTGAAGATACAAAACTATAACCCATCCTCTGCAAATCGCTCGAGGGTGTCCTTGATGGTTTTCTTCCTTCGACCTATACTTTAAGTTTGGTCCGAAGACTTGGAGGCCCTTCTCTTTGGAGGCATCAACCTTCACCTTCTTTTCAATATCAGAAAATCCGGATGGGAGCTTGCGATTGGGAAGGTTCAAGCCAGAAGCGATTTCCACTAGATAAAAGTCAGCTTCTCATTTGATAAATTCTGGCTCAAGGAGTAGTTAACGCACAGAGTTCCTGCCAGGTAAACGGGCCGTTCAGGGCGAAGATACGCTCTCCGCCTGCCTTTTCGGTCTCCAAGGCACGAATTTGTACAGCCGCAAGGTCCCGAACATCAACGAGAACATGGCCGTCGCTCAGCTGCTCTCGCGTCTTGGGTGTATCCGAAATGATGGCGTGCCAGAACATGAACAATGAGCCGTTCAGTACAGTGGGCGAGTTTGCAGCGCCAAGAGGAGGCTAGGGTATGATGAGTTCCATTTGAGACCTCGAAGAGAAACAAGGTTGACTTACGCCCAACACCTGTGCAATTCGATTGCGCGTCAGTGATTGCGTTGGGAGCATCGGAACTCGGAAAACATACCAGGGGTGGAATTATCGCAGTCAGCTCCCAGCTAATCTGGTCCTGGTTCTTCTTGTAAAAGTCCCAGGCAGCTAACGGGCGTACTTCAGTATGGTGAGCAGAAGCGACGGTGAGTGGACCAACCTCTTTCGGCGAGAACCTTGGAGGCAGAATAGACGACATACGCTCCTGCTTCAGCGCCCTTCTCTTCGACAGCCTTTACGGCAGTATCATTCCAGTCTTCTTCAGTGTATAAACGAGGAGTCTCGTTATCTCTCGCGACTGCCGACATGCTCGACGTGATGACAACCCTCTTGATCTCGCTATCAATGATAACGTGGAGACCGCTGAGAGCTGAAGTCATACTCAGGTGGGCAAGGGGCTTACCGGCTCTTCGCTGCGCTTTCGAGCAGTCCGACGACTCCCTTGATAGCAGGTTCGATGAAGGCTGATTCACGAGTCCGGGTTTAGTAAGGCATAGTGTGAATTAGGACTTGAACTCACTTTCAGGCTTTGGATTAGGGTTGGAGAAGTCGACTGGGGTTGCGGTATGCACAACAGCCTGAACTCCTTTAACAGCCTCGTCCCAAGCACCGTCCTGAAAAATAAGATAATACGGTGAGAATTAAGCATTGATTCTCGTGAGGTCTATATTTTCAGACAGCCTACCTTGGTCATATCAGGAACAAGGGTAAGCTCGAGCTTGCTCCCATAGTCCTTGAACAACTCCTTCATGCGCTCGCCTTTGCTCTCCGCGCGTACGGCGGCACGAACAGAGTATCCTTTTTCAAGAGAGGTCTTGATAACCCAAAGAGCAATGTAGCCATTGGCTCCCGTTACAAGAATCTTGTCGTTGGGTGAGATAGGTGGCATGAGGTCAAGTAAAGAGGCAATGGGATATGTTGGTTGTCTCCGGTCCAAACAGTTCTTATATCTTTTCTATCCCTGCCGACAGGTACTTCAAGGGCTTTCCGGCGTTTTGAGCGCTATTTGTGCCAAGGTTCAACTGTATTGTGCTGCGTAGAAGCACCATCGATTGACGGGTGTTCGGCGGCATCACATCGAGCATTCTCAAATTTAGGCCCAAAAGCCACTCGTTTCATTTTATGGCTGCAGACATACCAGCTATATTTTACTGACGGCCATTACACACAGCAAAGCTGCTATTCAAGAGCGAGAGGATCGGAAAAACCATTGACTGAATATCTAGTCGGTAATAGGATAATTCTGGAGCCACCTAAATCAAAGGCATGTCCTAATTCTCGATGGCGCGATGTCTGCGGAACCTTATACCTGGCAAGGCCATTCAGTGGACGCGTACATCTGGCAAGGTGCTTATCGGCCAGGTAACATTGCACTTCCAAATCTGTGAGGCGTTCCGCATATCCGACGGATAGGCGGTAAAAAGGACAGCCTTGCTCCTCAGGGCCGACATGGACTTGGTTTTGATCGCACTTTGCGAGGCTCTCTAACAACTGAAATTTGCTTCCTCTTCTTCTTCGTATCTTTGAATAAATAAGGCTTATCTGCCACTGGCTCGGACGATACAAGTGGAGAGCATAAGAAACCGCATGACTTCTTTTCTTCCATAACCATCAGCTCGTCCAATCTTCCACAAATTTGAGAGTCCTGCTGCCGCCAAGCCTATCCGCGATAGTCAAATGCACCACTTCTCGCCGCTCTTATAGCTATTAATTTGACTCTCAAAAATCGGGAAAGACGCTCTCGGGGCCTCAGATTCTTCCTTTCATCTTAATTCTTGATACGGAACAAAGAGTGACAGCTCAAGCTGTGAAGAATAATCATCCGGCGCGCAAACCGGGGAGTGCGGCATGTAGTCTCCAAACATGTATGACGCTGCCTTTGACGAGACTCACTCGAGTACCTAGAGGAAGCTGCTTTTCCCTGGAGAAATCTTCGTCGAAAGGGTCTGCGTGAGACAGGCAACCAGACGAAGCAAAACATCTATAGAGAAACTCATGCTTTGAACCATCATCTAAATAGTTGTTCCAGAGATATAGGCACGCCGGAATAGGTCAAAAGAGGCCGTGTACAGCGTTTTGCCACAAATTCTCATCAAAGGAACAGAGGTGAATTCGGAGACGGGACACGCTTACAGGTTTTTGGTGGCAAGCCCAGCCAATTAAGCGCCTATTTGGTCGGCATGAGTGATGCCAAACAAAACCGTCACCGCATCATTCCGTCGAACTCCGGCGCCGCGATGTTTTCGAGTCTCCAGAACACCCTCATTTACCCAATTCCCCTGGTTGCTGTCGAAGGATGTTTCGAGCAGCATCGTCCAGTATAGTGAGCAAAAATCGTCTGTCTTATAGGGCCTGTGTCGGAACTAACCAGGGTTATGGCGTTGGTCGTATTCTTCCTTGTGTTGTGCTAGCCCAGACGAGCGGCCTTTGCAGCTGCAGCTGCTGGAGGCGTTGTGTTTATCGAGAAGCCTAGGGAGAAGGTGCGCAGCTATATTCTCGCTTTCGGAGAGCTTTGACTTACGATTAATATTCCAAATCATCCGGTTTGCTTTCCGACTTCATATGGGCTTTCAAATCGAACTCCTCGACGGCATTCACACTTGGACCATTAGCTCTCGATATACTCCGCCTCAGAAACCCCCGTGACCCTTGTGGAAGCCCCCAGCCCTTTGACAGACCAAATTGCTGTCTACAGACGTCATGTCCAAAGGACCTACGCTGATTCGCACTCTTATGTTCAGGGATGGGTTTCCAAGTGGATTGAAGTCGAGCAGGCTGTCGAGAGTGCGTATTTGCTTTCGTTGTCAAGGCTTAGACGCTCATGGGTGATATAACAGACCGCGTCAAGTCAATTATATCCCCCAGGGAACAACTCACCCCTGGCTTGCTGTACGTCGGTGTAGCAACACTCACAGGCTCCGTTCTTGGACGCAACCGGTTCATCCTTACTCGCCTTGCACTACCACCTATCTTCCTCGTTCTTTCCGCACGCCACTTCCTTCCTGAAACAACATCCAACCTCTCCAACTACCTCGGTTCAGTTGAAGAGCACTATTTCCCCGAGCTCGCTCGCAAACATGACATTGCAAAGGCTCACACCCAAATGTCAATCGACATGGCCAAAGATTGGACACGGGACGTCAGAGATCAGATCAGGGTCGGCGCGTTGAGGAGTGTGGACAAGGTTCAAGATACGACTGGCCTCAAGATCAAGGAGACACTTGGACTGGGCCTGGAGAAGGCTGAGGGCAAGTCGCTCGAGCTGTTCCGAAGGGCGGAGGAGAAGGCTATCGAGATTGCCAAGAAGGCTGACGCCGCTATCGACATTGCCCTTGTGAAAGCTGAGGCAAAGACTGAGCAGTTGGTTGTTGAGGTTGAGAAGAAGGCTGAGGAACTGGTTGAAAAAGTGGAGAAGAAGGAAGAGGTCCAGCCCGAGCAGGACGTGACAGTTGTAGAGGTCGAAGCTCCAGTTACCAAGGAGGATGAGCCACCGAAACGACTTGTTTGAGTCTTCGCTCTTTCTATCTATCCCTTTTGCCGACGGACTTCATGTACCAATCTACGCTCTTTAGAACTTATAGATTATTGCCCCGTTCTCTGGGCTTGTGTTGCAATATCATTTAGAGCATGGGAGAGTCACATGCAGGAGAGGAGCCTAGCCACGCTGCCGACGTGGCCCCTGATTTCGTTCTCGGTCAGTTCCTTCTGGTACCATAACCCACAAAATCCGCGAGTCGCGAGGCGAAAGCAGGGCTTACCCAAGCACCTTTTGTGATTGGAAACCCATATGATTGGCTAACTCGTTTGCTAACATAGCCCGCCATCCAAACACCTCCCCGAGCCAATAACATGGCCCCTACTTCTCGTGGCGATGATCTCAGGCAAGTCCCATTGATAGATGTGAAGGTGCCACTGCCGCCGGTAATCTTCGGGCTTGAATCTGGAATAGATGCGCACGTGGAACTACGTGCAGAGCTTCTGGCACACCTCAAGCAATAGCTCCGACATGAGGGCTGTGCTATTAACGCGGGCGCTTGTATGACAAGCGCCGTCAAAACTAATAGCCCTAACCTTAGGCTTTCACTTATTTTGGCTCCAGGAACCACATTCCCAGGTTTCCACCTTCCACCATCCACATCGCTAGCCAGGTCAACTTCCGAGCGTTACCAGAGTACACTGTAGCGCCCGATGGTTGATCTTTTTGCGCTTTTGCCGTCTTCGTAAGGCTGTTGGATCCTACGATTTGGGTGCCACTGGCAGTGCTAGAATAGAAGTTTGGCCTCGCGGCTGAAGCGCTGAAGCTTCATACTTAACTCGACGATGCTCTACACCTGTGATGCACACCTGGCACTGGGATCGTGAAAGGCTACATTGTATGGATCTTTCTGACCTGCCATCTCTCGCGCAGCTGTGCGATCGATGTTCCAACATGGAAATCGCTAGCCAGCAAGGAAATGACCAGTCCACACGTGGGGGCATTCACGCGAATATTAATCACATCTGGCTGTGTACCACGTGGTGGCTAGGCGTTGGGCTTATCCTCTTGGGGACGACTTTGAAGATATATGGCATCATCGGAATGAGGCCCGAGGTTGGTATAATCTTAGGACGTCTCTGGCTACTCTACTCTAAGCTTGTCTCAGCGGTGCAATTCTCGTGGAAACTTGAAGATTAGGTCTTTTCTTCGAATCTATAGACGCCGACCATACCCAAGGAGAAGGTGAGTTAAAACCCTGCGCCCACTCACATGTAGCTTTTTCTATGAAGGCCACAGACGTGCTGCTCAACAGCTAGTTAATTGGAATATGATTCATCGATAGCCTTTCCCATCCAATGGTCTATCGTCTTCAATTTCAGGCACCGAACGCGGCCACACACAGCCACTACATATCAGAGATGTCATAACGCGCTTTTCACCATTGCTGTAAACCTTCTCTTCCGTCCATCCACAGCTTCAACTGCCTTCGTTGGACCGGTTTGAGCTAGCATTGAGGTATAAAGACTCGATTTTGACTGCCTGGTTAGCCATCTTCCTGCCTGGGCTCAACTGCTCTTTTTTGCCTTTGTCTCTTCGTGATCGCCAAAATGGATCGACTTCACGGAATGGAGGCATTCCTAGGTATCGGAGGAGGCGGTCTTGTCTCTATTGAATCTGAGGAGTGGTAGGTATTTGGGTGCAGCTGGCGTACTTGGATCTCGCCTGTGCTCCCTTCCGTAATTATCCGTTGCCCGATACTGACCATATTCATGCTAGCCTTAATGAAGCCGTCGCCCTCAGAAGGGAAGGGAAACTCGACAAAGCCACAAAGAAGCTGGAAGAAGCTATGAAGGACCCTAATAACATTGATGCAGAGATTGAGTTTGCTTGTATGCGACCCAGCGCACAGGAAGCCATCAAGATCCTCATCGAATCTGAGAAGAAAGGTATGAGTACTTTGTCATTCCAACGCTCCGGGGCTAAGGGGATCTCGATCCAAAGGCAAGGCCATCTTAATCAAGAGTCGGGGTCCCCTCGTCTTTGACGAAAAGGGTGGTGACGTTGGAAAGTTTTGGGACATCCTCGAAACCCGTCCATACATGCGGGTTCTGCTCATCTTGGAACGACTTTACTTCGAGACAAAAGAATATGACAAAGGATGGTACGTTCTTCTCTACCTACCTTTGTCCAAAACATACGTCTGAACAAGCCCTTGTCAGCGCTCTTCTGGAAGAGCTTATGCGTCTTAGGCCGGGCGACAATCTCTCCGTCCGTAAGTTTCTCGGTACGGCTCTCATCCGTGTCGGGCGCTACAAGCATGCCCTCTCGTTTGCCCAACAATGGCTCGTACCCAGCCGTCAACATACCCCGCAGCGCGGAGGGATTGACTACCCTAAGCCTGACAAGAAACCTCAATACACCAAGGACCAAGAACACCAGCTTTGCACTGGGACCTTCAATCATCCATCAGAGGGGCGAGGGATTAGGAACAAGATGTTCATCAGCAGGAAATGTCTTGCCGACTTGTTACATACTGGGGCTTTGGCCAGTTTCAAGCTATGGGGCGATAACGAGCAGGCGAGGCAATACCTTAGGATCGGTGCAAGGGTCAACCCTGGCATCCTTTTGAAGATCCTCGGCAAGGTTGCTCGTCCCAGTGAGTGGTTCCGTTGCTGAACGCCATGGTGAGTAGTTGACATGCACGCCCAGGGTCCGTCAACAAGGATGCCAGGCACATGAATGGGCCAGAAGATGCTCGGGACTATCTCTGGTACGGCCAGGACCTTTGGATGACAGACGACGTCTGGAACTGGGCGAACAACTATCTACCGGCCAAGGAAGCAATTCTCAAGGAATGTTCGCGACCTGGTTGCCGTGTCCGTGAAAAGGACGCTTGCGAGTTTAAACGGTGCAGCGATTGCCATTTGGTATGCGATAGCCATCCTATCATTGACTGCTTCCAACGTATTGACGTTCAAAACCCTAGGTTTCATACTGTACCCCACAATGCCAAAAGGAAGATTGGAAGGCCCATAAACCAAGTGAGTACTAAATTCACCTTTCGACATCTCGGTGCTGATCGATCAATTAGAGTGCCGTGAGCGTCTCGAATTCAAGAAATCGACGAAAAGCTTCGGTCGAGGAGAAGCGATTCCCGAGCAAGGACCTAACATCCTCTCCCCCGACTACTCTCAGTCTATGGGTGCAGGAGTCGTCAACGAGGCGATCAAGAGGACGGGTAAGGTCAAGAGACGCAGTGCGGATGATGTGGATTAAGTGAGGCTGGTCAAATCTTGAGAATGTGTGATATCTGTTCTGAGGACCCTGGAGGTTCGTTGCCCTTTTTTCCCTTTGTTCTTCTTCTTTTTTCCTTTCTTCTGTATTCCATGAACTGCATGTAAGATCACAATATGTCCAAGTAGCCAAACAATTCGAATGGCAAATATGAATATGAACGTCAGATAGTACTAGACGAAAAGATTGACCGTCGTATCAGGGGTCGAATTTCGCCCAACGCACCAATGAAACCCCCTGCACGTTACACAGCTATGACTCTGAACCGGTTATCACTAGAGAAAACATGGCTTCCGCTCTTACCATCGGCAGTTCTCTGGGCCCAATCGCTCCTGCCGGAGTGCCCCTTTGCGTTTGGACGTAGTTCTGTAAACCAGAGATGCAGGTTCAATTAATTCAACTACCAGGACTAAGAATACATGAAGCTACTCTCGTGGCTCTCTAAAATGGAAATCGCAAGGCTCAGCACCACCGCAAGGACAGTCCGCAATCGCTACGCATTCCGTCGCAAGATCGATATTCCCCTGCTTCTGCAATGCTTTGAGGCCATGAAGTCTGTCGAACACCATAGAGCTCACAACCTCAAAGAGGTGATTAGCGTCTTCCTTCTTGCATATGTTTCGCAGTCCAAATGTCAGTTTCAGGGCCCTAAGGTGGGTATGAGGGGTTGTCGTACGTTCGTTATCATCAAGAATGGGAGCGATGGCGTGATCTAAGACGAGCCACTGGTTTCCAAAGCTCTCAGCCTCGTTGACCTCCTCATACCTCTCTCCGCTGATCCATACCGCCAGGACAAGTTCTTCAAGCTGTACCAACTTGGCGAATGATTTCCCTTGGAAGAGACCCAGATATGGGTCCTCTATGACGTCGTCTTTCGCGCACAGACGAAAGCGAGATTCGAATGTGAGTTTGGTCAACGTCTCGTAGGAAGAGGTATTAAGCCATCGTAATGGGGAGTCAAGGCCTTTGAAATAGACAAAGGGGGGTTGTAGGAATCCGGTACTTTGGCCGTTGTACATGTCTCCCATCATGCGTTGGAGGATGGTCAAGGGCTCGATCCTGGAGATGCTCCAGAGGTGAAGTTCTTTAAGAGCGATTGGGAGGTCCATAATGTCCGCCTGAATGGGATCGCTCCTGACGGACTGTCGCTCTACGATTGGGATTGGAAGAGAGAGCTTTTCGAGGTGCGAAAATTCGATGGGGAAGAGGTCATGAATCTGAGCATAGTCGAGAACGAGCCCAAAGCCCTCCAGTGATTCCGCGTCAAGCTTGAGCGACTTGAGCGGAATACGGCTGACTAGCAGCGCCTTATCTGACAGCTCGTATGCCCTACAATGTTACGAAATTGAGTACTTGTGTCTAAACCTCGGAAGCCAGACAACTCACCAGTCGCGGTTAGAGTGGAGAGTGACGTTGGCCATCGCCAGGTTTTCCAGCTGTCTGCACGTCGTGAAAAACGTACCCGACACGCGAAGGTTTTTGAGAAACAACGATTTTGCCAGTCTGGCGACAGAGACCAAGGCCAGAGACAAAGTATACCATTCGTCCGTGCTTGCGGCTTTCCTCCATTCCTTGAGGCCGAATTTTGGATCAGGAAGGAGATCCAGGGCACGAAGGGATTTATCTTCGCTATCCTCATCAACGTCCTGGTCTACGATTCTAACCTCGGCGAGACATGACAAGCATTTCGACACGAGCAAGAGAGCTGCACCGAGGATTCGAATCGCCTTCTTCCCGCGAGGGAGTGTGATAGTCAGAGTTTTGATGTATCTTCCTAGGTGGGGAGATCGTTCCATTAGGGAGACGAAACTGGCTGTGTTGTTTCTCCTTTGGTACTGCACCCCATCCAGAGAGTAATTGTCTGGATGGATGTGGGCGATCTCGTAGAGCTTTCGTTGACAGATCTCGGTATAGCCAGAAGAAACAAGACTCAGAGCACTAAGGGATCTGATCCATCCCCTGTTTGCGTCGCCCCCGTCTGAGCTGGAGCTCAGGCATACTTCCTCGACGATGCGTTCGCGCACCTCGACTGGAAGGGAAGGGCCCGTAGGGCCAGGCGCCTCAGCCACTCGCCGTGGCTGAGGTTGGTCGTTGAATCGTTCCATTTGCTCAGTGGCGAACAGTTCAAGCTTGGAATCAGCCCATGGAGAAATTGTGCTAATCGAGTTACCCATGGGTAAATGAGTGATGAGAGGGGTATGGTTGAATAGTGAAGGCTATTATGGAAGCGGTGCGAGAAGCTTGAAAGCTGACCATTAAGCGGAGCTTTAATCTCCAATGATCCGAGCAGCGGGCGCTTAAACATGAGCGTCTCCGTTCCTGCCCCGTCCGCCCTCACCATCCTCTCTTGCTTCCGGATTTCACACGCGCATAGAAGATTTGAGCACTTTACTTTCTCTTTATGACCCGTTCTGCCCCCCAAGCGAAGGGAATGCTAAAGAAGAGCGCAAGGTGTTCTTCAAACTCGAAACGTGTTCAATTCATCCGACTACCGGGACAAAGAATACATTGAGCTACTTTTGTTGCGCTCGAGCATGGACATCAAAATGTTCATTACCACCACAAGGGCAGTCCGCAATAGCTACGCATTCCATCGCCAGCTCCAAGTCTCCCTGTTCCTGCAGCGCTTTCAGGTCATGGAGTCTGTCGAACACCATACAGTTCACGACCTCGAAGAGGTGATCGGCGTCCTCCTCCTTGCATACTTCCCGGATCCCAAACGTCAGCTTCAGCGTCCTGAGATGGGGATGAGGGGCTGTCGTGCGTCCATTACCATCAAGAGAGGGAGCGATTGCGTGATCCAGAACAAGCCACTGGTTCCCAAAGCTCTCGGCTTCGTTGAGTTCCCGATATTTCGCCCCGTTGATCCATACCATCAGCGCGAGCTCTTCCAGTTGGGTCAGCTTGGCGAACCAGCCTCCCTGGAACAAACCAAAGTATGGGTCCTCGATGATTTCCCCAGGTGTGCATAGGTGAAAACGAGTTTCGAATGTGAGTTTGGTCAATGTAGAGAAAGAGGAGGGATTAAGCCATCGCATCGGGGAATCAAGACCTTGGAAAGGGGCAAGTGAAGGGAATAGTGGTCTCTGGTCTCGACCGTATAATTCTGCGCGCATGCGGCCGTACTCGGTGAGAGGCACGATCCCTTCCAAGCTCCAGAGGTGGAGTTCTTTGAGCGCGACGAGACAGCCCAAGAGATCGCTCTGAGCAGGTTCGTCGAGCGTAATTACTATGATTCGTTGATTTCCGTTGAAAGGCTGATATACGGGCGGAATTGGGATGGAGAGCTTCTCGAGGTTGGCGAAGCTGAGAGGGAAAGAGCTCTGGATGTTGGTAACCGAGAAAACGGATCCGAAATCTTTGAGCGATTTCTCGTCGAGCTTAAGTGATTTGAGCGAGATGAGCTTCAGTGGCTGCACAGAAGGCAGCCGCTCGTACATCCTAAATGCGGTTGAAATCAGCATCGAAATTTGCAGCGGTAAAAAGCGGTTGAGGACATACCAATCTAGATCGGTATGAGGAATGGAATTGACCATCACCAAATTTTCTAGGCAAGAAGGCGTTCGAAAGAACCCTCCAGACACACGTAGGTTCCTGAAAGACAACGATTTTGCCGATTGAGCGATAAGTCCCAAGCCAAAAGACAACATGAACCAGTCGTCCTTGAGCCTGTTGTCTGTGACCTTCCATTCCTCGCGGTCGGCGTTTGGATCAGGAAGCATGTGGAGAGCGCGAAGGGGGCGACCGTCATCAAGATCCTCGTCTTCAATTCTGAGCTCCACGAGATGCGGGAAGCTCTTGAGCATGAGAAGGATAGCCTTGGTGAGGATGCCAATCGCAGAGTTCTCGCGAGGAAGTGTGATGACCAACGTTTTGACATGCTTCCCGAGGTGAGGAAAGCGTCGCATCGCGATCAGGAGTTTGACGTCTCTGAGGTCTCTGAAGCCTTCGTGTTGGACTCCGTCTACAGAATATTTGCTTGGACAGATGCGGACTGTTTCATAGAGCTTTTGTTGACAGATCTCGGTCCAGCCAGGAGAAACAAGACTCAGAGCACTCAAAGATTTAGCCCAGTCGTGTTTGGTGATGCCATCGTCATCGGAGCTGCGATTATGGAGTATTTCTTTGACAATACGTTCGAGGACCTCAACAGGAAGGGGAGGAGCCGTAGGGCAAGGCGTTTCGGACATGGCGGGAAGCAGTTGAAGTCGAAGAGCAGGACGAATTTGATTATATCGGTGGCGGACAATATTTGTTCAAGTTTGAACTCAGTCCCTTTGGTAATTTTGTAAGGCAAGACTGAGCTCGAGGGCGGATGAACGAAGAGATACATTTGAATACTGATAGGAAGAAATTAGCGCATAATCAAATGAGTTTAGTACAAGGAAAGTCATCTCCCAGTACTTTTAACCCCTGTATCTCATTTCTTCTTTGCTTTCTTCGCAGGAGCCGCCGTCGCTCGGTGTCCTCCAGCTTCACTATCCTCGATGCTTGCGCTCCTACTGTCCTGCGTCTCCGTGACCTGCTGAGCCTTCCTCTTCCTTGCCTCTCTCGCTTCTTGAACTGTCATTGGAACCTTCCCGACAGCAGCACTAGGTTTGGGACCAGACTGAGCCGACGCGAGATCCACCTCCTTGCTGTCCAGGATCTCCATTATTCTCTCCCACTCTCTCAGACCCAACGCCCTTTGCGCAACTGCCTTCCATCCATCAGCCGTACCATCATTCCCTCCCTCAACCTGCGATGAAGTCGTTGCCGCCGCCTTCCTCTTCTCGTCGCCAGCGAAAACCTTCTTCAAGAACTTCCAAGCACACTCTACTCTTCCAGGCCACTTCTCCGCCTCGACGATTTCCTTCCGTTTGGTGACGACAAGCGTGTAAGGGTTGCCTTCTGTTGTGACAGTGTGCCACGTTACAAACCCGTTGGCACGCGTTTGAGAAGCCGACAATTGAGCTTCGACGTGTTCTCTAATGGACTGCTTGGCCTTGAAGCGGAGCTCGGCTCCAGCCTCCTCCACTGCCGGTGGGTCTTCATCGTCGCCGCGCGAAGAAGGCGCGAGTAGGAAGGCGTCCAACCGAGCACAATGCCCACATACGCTCCCTTTCGGTGGCTTGTATGGTTTAACTGTCCTCGAGACCAAGCCTTGTGCAGGGACGCTGCCACAGCCTGCAGGGCGCATGACAGGGTGCACAAACACTTTATCGTCCCGCGTCCCCACAAAGGTTGTCAGATACAGCCTGACCAATCCAACGAAGAGTTCACGGAAAGGCGATTGGGCGAGGGCAGCGCCCTCGCCAGAGTCAGGGTCAAAGGGTGCCAGAAGCTGGACAAGGCCCAGGAGGAGGGGAGTGTAAAAGTGGTGAAATTTGTCGTAAATGATTCGCCTGCTGTTAGGCGTGCTTAAAGCAAACTCTGATGAGCTGAGATCATCCACATCTTTGAGTACATCCGAAAGGATAGAGGTGAAAAGCGCTCCACAGCGCTCAGGTGGCGGAGAACCTTTGTCTGACAAGGTCTGGAGCGAGAGGTTGACTAGCGTAAGTACACGCTCGACTCGAGGGGGGCTGGAGGACGTGATGTTGTCAGTCGACGTTCCTGAACCGGAGTCGGGTTTCCAGACAGGAATAGCAAGTGCTAGACACATTTCGATGACATTCTGCACTGGTGATAGGCGTTGGCTTGAGCCCAGGTCGGCACCGACGGTGGTCGTCGCTGCTCCTAGGTCAGGGGCGAGGAGGGTTGGGTCACCCCTCTTCGCGTGAAGAAGTTGGGCCAACTCCAGGAGGAACTTGTAGTTATGCTTTTCTGAGGGTTTTGAGAGCAGACTGAGTGACCATAGTGTCAGATATGTGTCTCGGGCCCTAAAAGAAGCGCATTGGCTGATATAGCTCACCTGTTGGCCAGAGAAGGCACGCCCTTCCTGCTCCTCCTGGCGAGTTCAATGATTGCCGGGATATCGGCTGGAAGATACGAACTGTAACCCTCGAGTTGATTAACGCATTGTATGCAGATCCAGTCCGGAATGGCCTTGTCGTCTGATTCGCGGGTCGCCTCGGACAAGGCGTCCAAGAATTGGATCTGGGTAGCCGGATCGGGGAGGGCCTTTGTATAATCACCCAAGCTGATCTTCAGCGCGTCGAATCCGAATGCTTTCAGAGCTTGCTCTAATGGGCTGGCTTCCTTGCTGGGGACGACAGGTTCCGTCGGTCCTGTTGTTAGGACCCCTCCACGTACATGTAGAGTACCAACAACATATCTCCACATGTCAACCTTGCCTTCGTTCACAGCGTAGTTTAAGAACTCTCGAACGGATGCACTTGGAAGACTTGGTGCATGCTTCATCGTCTCTTTCCACTGTGGGCTGTCGCCCAAACGGAGAGCATACCAAAGGAGAGCGCAAAATGCGGCGCCCTCGGCGCGTGCTCCGTGCGGAGAGAAGTAAGACGAACGGCGCCACGGCAAGGCATTGTGTTCCAATGCAGCATCCCTATCTTCGTTCCGCACTCGATTGGGGTTACCAGAAAGTGCGTTACGCATGATACGGGTGAGTGATTTGGCGGCCGACGGGGAAATCGACTCTTCTGGAGATGAACAGGACGAGCTGGCTACAGTGGCAATGGGACGACCCAAGGATCCGAGCTCGTTCACGGCCCACTGGACACCACCATAGAGGTTGAACGCGACCTCGACCTCGTCTCGGGTGTGGTAGAGCACCAACACACAACGGTTGTGTATTTCTGTCACGATACCAGAGCGGCACTATATTGTGATCAGTGAGATACGCAAAGTCAATTGCATTATAAGCATGTGCGTACCTGCCCATCTCCCTCTGTTTCGAACTCGACCTCATCCGGACTGCCCCAGCACTCCTCTGAGTCGAATGATTCTCGAGGTATGCACGACTCTGGGGAGATTTCGCAAATAAGTTTCTTTCTTGTTTGTTTGTATTTCACCCATGAAGGGAGCGCAATGCCTTCAAGGGAGAACAGATTGACAATTTGGTGCCAGGTGGACAAGGTTTCGTACATTGAGACCTGGTTGGGTTCGTAGCGGCGCCGAGCAGGCTTGTCGTTGTTGTTCAGTGCGGGGCTTTCCCTTATGTCGCCCTCTCGAGTTTCGCCGTCGCCGTCGCCTTCGCCCGCATCTTCCTCACTATCGCTCTCGTTGCCATATTCGTCGTTGTCAGACAAACACTCGAAATCCCGCTGCCCAGACCCCCAAGCGGTGTACTGATAATTGGCTAGGCCAACAACAATGTCGGTACCCATCGCAGCATCAGCAAAGCGCTTGACCAGAGCTTGATCCTGGGCCTCCAGCGACTCCACACCCCGAGCCAATAGGTCGTTGGAATATTGGCGCCCCTTGAGCTTAGCGACGTAGAGTGGGGGAGAGGGTGTTGCCTCCTGATCCCATTGGCTTAGGATGCGCCGAAGACGAGAACCACTAGCGTCCTCAGGAAGGTCTTTGAGGTATTCTTCAAGATCTTGCTGCTTGGGTGAGTCAAAACGGAGGGTGACCAGGAAGACTGGACTTACAACCATACCACCAGCCTCTGACACGTCAGAACCGTCGCTACTGTGCATGCTGATATCGTCGTCCATAGTGGCGAGTGTCTGACTCGCAGTGACAATCCTGGGTCCGGTTCAGGGGGTGGAAGGGATGACGCCAAAAGAGCTAGGGGGAACGACAAGATGATGAAAGGAACAGCGAGAAAGAAAGCGCCAAGATTACGCGTTCCACGCGTCTCAGAACTGTATTGCTTCCGGTCAGTTCGGAAGCAATGGCACCGTCGCGTAAGCTTGGCAGGCTGGTATCGACTGGGTGAAATTATCATGTCAGAATATATAACATACGGGAGTGCAGCACAAGATTCACCTAAGTACAATTCAGTTATAGATCATTCAAATCCTCTTTTTCCAAATGGTCCTACTCTGTGCGCTGCCTCTTCTCTATCCGCTGAGCACCGACATCCGTCTCTGCCTCCGCCCTCAACTTGTCATCATCCTGGTCCCGGATACCTTCCCCCGTCCTCTTCCTGGCAGCCCTGGCAGCTCCTAAGGTCATCGGCCTCTTCGGCGCGTCCTCCTCCCTAGACTGAACGCCATGTAGCAGACCCCGGATGCTCTCCCACTCCTTCTCGCCCAGCACCTTCTTCGCTCGAGCTTCCCATGCACGAGGGTGCTCACCTGCACCACGACCAGCCCCTCCTACCACCTGTCGATCGCCAAATACATCCTCCAAAAACTCCCACCCCTTGTTCACTCTTCCCTCCCAACTCTCCAAATCTCGCACCTCTTGCTTCTTCCGAATCACAAGGATATGGGAACCCGTCGAGGCTGGCTTCATAGTCAACCATTCCACCACCTCGTCCGTCCTCGTCAGAGGTGAAGCGAGCTGGGCTTCGACATGCCCTCGGACATCTTTGTTCGCCTTGATTCGAAGATCATCGATGGATTCTCCGTCTGGGGTACTGCTGGAAAGAAGGAATGCATCCAACTGCTTGCATTCAGGACACGTCCCTTTCTTTGGCCTATAGCGGGAGCGCTCTTGCCTCGGGGCGACTGTGATACTACCGCACCCAGCGGCTTCCAGTAGAGGATGGAGATATGCTGCATCCTGGGTCCCAACAAAGACCTTGGTGTAGATCCTGACCAGGCCTGCGATGAATTCTCGAAATGGTGTCTTCGCCATTGCTTCCATCTCGTCACTTCCCTCGTTTGTCGTAGCATCCTTGAGAACGTCCCGCAAGCGCGGAATGAGAGGAAGGTAGAAGGTATTGAATTCGTCATAGAGCGCAGCCCTATCCCCGGCCTCGTGGTTCTTGAAGGCATCTGAGAGGACAGAGGCGAACATCTTTCGACAGGGTTCCATCAAGGGCGCCGTCGGGTTGGTAGTCGAGGAGCCAGGTTGAGACTGTGTCTGCGCCGAGGATGTCGACAAAGCCACAGCTTGGACGGATAGCTCGACAATGGCGAGGAACCTATCCAGCGGCGAAGGATAGAGTTCAGAGATCTCGTCTTCGGTGTCCCATAGGGGCACGACGAGTTTCAAAGCTTGTATGATGATGGAATCGAGCAGCTGCGAGGTTGTCGAACTCGACGTCCCGCTCCGCAGCAAGGCTTGAATCAGGGTCGTGACAAAGTCAAACTTGAGGCGGTCGTTCGACGTCAATCTGAGGTAAGGGTTGCGTTATAAACGACATCGTTCGAGTAAAAAGAGGAGCAGAACACTGACATGGGTTCAAGGGCATTGATGTCGTTCTGCGTCCATTTGGCGAGCTGCATGAGCGGTACTGCGTCTTCAGTGTCGTAGGCTCCGTATTCTCCGTAGGCGATAAGCTCTGCTTCGCAATGGTGCTCTGACCATGTATTGACGTCCTCGGTCAAAGGCTTAGTAGCCGAAGCCGCCTTGAGAGCTTGGATAAAAGCAACTTGATGCTCTGGCTTTGCCCGAAGCTTCTTGATATATAGTCCCAGGCTGGCGATAGACGAGTAAGATGGGGCGCTCGACTCTTTCGGCGGTAACACGTACCTGTCTTTTACATCCTCCAAGCCAAACACGTCCAGTGCACTAGAAAGGACTCTCTCCGCATCAGAATCCCTCGAAGCCACCTTGCAGGCGAGGAAGCCAGGCCCAGTGAAAGAGGCGCCGAGGACATCGTTCCATAGGTCCAACCTCTTCTGGTTGATGGTATATTCCAACAAGTCAAGCACGGTTTGCACGTCCAAAGTCTTGAACCCCAATGCTAACGTTTTCTTCCACACTTCGGCATCGCTTGTGTTGAGGGCGTACCAGAGCAGAACGATGACAGGGTCGTGCGTAGAGGCTGCTCGATCGCCTTCAGCTGTATGCTCGTCCGATTCCAAGTCAGGCCCGAGCTCAGGCTCGTCCTCTTCAAACGGCTCTTGTTCCTCATCTTCGTGGATAGCATCCACCCCTACGCCTGCCTTGGAATCTTGCGAATCACTGCCAGCAGCCTTTGCATTGGGTGGTGAAAGCCAGCTGAGGATGTACATTGCAAGAGCTTTAGATCGCCTAGAGGAGCTTTGCGGCTTCTTGGATGATGCAGGGCTGGCCGAGGAGCCACCTTCGGAAAGGGAGGGAGACGACAGCTCCTGGAGAGCCCAGCCAATCACGTCACACAGACGACGAGATATCTCTACCTCATCTTGGGCGCGGTAGAGTACAAGACACGTGCGGTAATAGTACTCAATAAGATGGCCGTACTATGCTCAAGTTCAGTAATCGTCAGAAAGTTATCGCCGAATGGACAGTACCTGATCTTCTTCGAATTCTACGATGTCGGGTGTCTTCCATAGTTCCCAGTCTTGTCCATGACAAAGGACTTCTTCATCGACCTTCAAGTATCTATGAGAGGCCAGGGTGGTTGGTTTGGGCAGAGGAGGTGTGTTACGGGGAGAGACAATCCTGAGATTGAGCAACTCGAAGGAGCGCCATGTCTCGCCGTTTTCGGCCATCCGAAAGGTGTTTGGCTGGTATCGCTGTTTACCATAAATCCTCTCCTCCCTGCGTTTGTGTTGCGGGTTATCTTGTTCTTCTTCGTCACCATCCTCGTCCTCTTGGTCGCCATCGAATTCGCAGTCGGAGTCGATGAGTCGTTCCCCGCTTCCATCTTCAATCAATCTCAACCTCCCCAAGCCAACTACGACTCCAGTCCCTTTGGCTGCCTCAACCACGCCTCGCACCCTATCTGCGTCCCCCTCTTCCAGGGATATCAAGCCACGTAACAGCTCCCTCCGGGAGCACCGGTTCTGTAGAACGTGGACATGCACCGGAGGCGAAGGCATGCGCCAATCCACTTGGTCCAAGTTACTAAACTTCCTGCGTATGCTCTTGAGAGCTTTGGCGCGATATTCGGGATCCTCCATTGTAAAAAGGTCCTCCAAGTACCCAGACAAGTACCCCTTTATACACCTTGTATTAGCCCGGCACGCATCCCGAACTTGTTTAGGACATACTTCATCTCCATCTGACACGTCAGAGCCAGTTTCGTCGCCTTCCGAGTCCATATCATAGTCTTCATTATCCGACATTTGAGTTCAGGCTTGCGGACGAGGGCGACGGCGCTACCTGGCAGGTACGTGGGTTGGATGGGACAAACCAATGATCATGAGGGAAGCTTACAGTCGGCATGGTCGGGCAAAAGACCCGTGATGCCAAGCTTACGCGACGCGACATTATTTCTGGCGTATTAGGGGCTACACCAACATTCGCCGAACAGATTATAGCTTTAGCAACTGGCTAGAGAGCAATCTTTGCGTACATACATACAACAGATAAATGGGTATTTAAGGAGCGACGGATGTATGACAAATATCAAGACGGGTATATGAGATGTAGACCAATGGAACAGTGAACGAGTGACAACATGTACAGCGAGCAGTGGACAACAACGCAACAGAGATGCAACCTCTTTGAGTATGAGCAGAGAGCCCCATCGGGTGGGCTAGGCAATTCAGAGTCAAATCTTTGAAACCTGTAAGTTGATCCCCTATTAATATAAGCGGATGGTCTACCAGAGAAACGTGGTCTCAACATGGTTCAGAGAATCAGAGCAGAGCCTGCTCGTCCGACAAGTTCGACTGTGTCTGTGACAGGTTTTGCGACTTCAGGCACGATTTTGGGAGCAGATTTGGGCTTGGGCTTGGTTGGTCCCTTAGGCTTTCGAGTCTGACGCTTGATAGGCCCGAGAAGACTTGCGAGAAGACCCGGTTTCTCGTTGGGCTACAAGGAGGTGGTCTCAAAGTTAGCTCAGAGAACTGGCACAGAATTTCGGAGCAGCCGAGCCCGCACACCTTTCGAAGCGAGTTCTCTGTAGAAATTGCACCAATCGCGGGCTTTACGATGGCCTCGGCACGATTGCCGGCGTCGTTGGTGCTGCCGTGGGCAACGTCAATTGCTCTCGCTGGCACAGAGCCTCCTGTTAGGGGTGCCGCGTGCACAAGAGCAAGCCATTGGCATGCAAAGAGAAGGAAGGAGAGGGCGTCACGAGTGTGCATGCTGAAAGCAAAGGAGCGAGGCGAGGAGAGAAAGGGAGGGGATGGAAGCTCGACGATATCGAGTTGGCTAATAACCTTGTCATGGCGAGCCTCTTAAACGGTGCTTCTGCGATATTCCCAAAACGGAATAGCCAGATGTTTTACTATTAGCACCTTTGCGTTTCCCAAATTGCGGAACCGATTCGGGTCGAGATGATCGAAGCAACGCATCCTGACACGGGGTTGACATTCTGAAGCTAGAAGTCGCTGAGCGCGGAACTATCCTGTCTTTCTGTACATTCTTTTAGCGAATAGAAGCCGTTTCATCATGCTAATATTACAGAGCTGATCTCACGTCCAATGTCTTGTAGAACGAGAGCGAGTGGTCGATCAAATTGCTCCGATATGAAGGTGATTCAGACCCTCTTGCTGGTGGTGAAGCGAATGGTGCTGGCCGCCTGATGGGCCCGTGGATTGGGCTTGAACGGAGGCTAATTCAAGCATGTTGATCGAAATTGTAGTCACCTTTCATTCCCTCCGACAAGGAATAATCTCTTGGATAACTATATGCTGACGTCTGACACTTGTTTGCTCCGCTACCCTGACGCCTTAAAAAGGCGCCAAAGGATACCGAAGAGGGCTAACCAGTGACCGTCAACCAGAACATGCTCCATTTTACGACTCAAGGCAAAGAGGGATAGGAAGTGGCGTGGGACAAGGCAAGTGAGCCATCGTATCAAGTGCATTGAGATGTCCCTTGTTTGGTCGTTTGATTTAGGCTTAGCCGCGTGTTCTTTGAACGTTGACCTTTACGATCACCACGGCCATGGATGATACTGCACGAGCCTTGGTCCATGGGGCTTTGGATCCAGACGAATATAACGAGTGCATGATGGCAGAGTTTGACTTGGCCGTTAGTCTTCTCAAGCTCATCTTGCCAAACAACCGGCTTGCTGACCCATTCTCAGAACGATTTCAGGGAATGCCTGCCGGAACTTCTGACTCGGACAACATCGCAGGCTAATGGCCCTCAGAAACCTTTGAGACACCTTTACCGTTCCTTTGCAGACTGGGATGCAGGAGCCCATGGGGTGGCACAGACACTGCCTTCTCCCCCTCTGTACGCCCACTTGCTCGAAGGTCGGTATACCCCTGAGGATATCGTGCGCGGGTTGTCAGGCTTGCACGACGCTGATGCGGAGCGTATACGTAACGTTGTTGTCGCTGCGAAGGGAACCGGGGTGGTAGTCGGTCTTGCTAGCTGTGTCGTGCGGGTTTTGGATCCGTGGCCATGGCCTCAGGCAGGCTACAGGTCGTCGCACGAACTCCTCAATCTGAGGCTTCTGTCTTCTCGTGGCCCAGACCCTTTTCCAAGGCCGCTTTCGTTCCAACGAAAAGGGTTTACGGACCTCAAGGAAGCTTGCATTGTCTCCAAGCCCATCAGTAGAAAGCCATGCGATTCAAGACTACCACGTGAGGTTGTCGTAAGTGGAATTTTCGCGTTCTTGGGGCTCAGGTTTTCTGACGAGCTGCTCATAGAATGGAAGCAAAGCGCACGTGTACCACAACGCGTGCATTGTTCTCTATCATAGGCGTGACGAGGAAGAAGTATCGCACACCTTATGTGACGGGGTTAGCCTGGGCTCTGCAAGAGCTGATGAGGTCGCCATCCGAGTCAGACAACGCCAATGTACTCGTCACGTATATCCCTCTCCGCACTTGCTTCTTCTAGGGACTGCAACCTGGATCTTGCCTACGGTTGGGTTGAGTCTGGGAACAAAGACTTCAATCCCGGCACTGGTGATATCGCCCTTCCCGTCCAAGACCCTCTGCGCATTCTTCTCTGGTATGCACTTGCCGTACGGGACACAAAGCTTTGGAAGCAGGCTCTGGACCTAGATCGAATCCTACAGGCAAAATTCATCATCAAGTTCTTGGAATACGCCATCAAACACGCAAGGCCCGACATCTGGGTTGATGTTTTTGGTGCTTTTTGTTCAAGGGACGCCCCAAAGACAAGGAGTATCTTCAAGGCCTTGACTTTGGAGGACAGCCCGGAATCGTCCACACTAGCATCCCTCTGGTACCCAGATTGCACAATACTTGAAAGCTCGCTCAAAGGTCTTGGTTTTGAGGTGTTGAAAGAAAGGTGCGCCCTTTTGCTCCAAGGCTCGAGTTCCAGTAAAAATCTCACAAATTTGGGGTAGCCTCGACGCATACTTGGAACTATGGGCAAATTGCTTTGAGGCACAACTGGAGGTCTTTGATCTTCTCGCCAGGCCATCCGTCTCTTCCGTCAATCAAGTCCTTATCAGATCCTGGACCCAGGTCCATTGTGATAGGAATCTCCCATATTATCATCGAGGTCGATACTGGAATAATCCAGAAATGATTGTCAAAATGGCCTCAAAGTGCACAAAAGGTTTGAAGGCCTTGGAGGAATTGTGAGTCGCAGAACTCTTCGCAACTGGCTTGTTGGGCACAGTTAATTGAAACGTTTTCGCCTCACACCTTCAGAGTAAACAAAGAGGGCGATTTCGGTTTCGCAGTCAAGCTTGCCACGAAACTGCTTGAGAATCCGCCTACAGCTCAGCTTTCCGATTCCCTCGGCACTGCGACCTCTGTTCTGCACCTCGCAGTATCACTTTGGGAAGATGGCCACGGAGTCTACGGGCTAACAGGCCACATTGAACACGCCGTCTCAATTTCTCAGCTCTGCCTTGAGGCAGCTCGCCTCACATCTCCAGCAGCTTCAACAACGTCGGCCGACATAACACCTCTTAGTGCGGTCGCCAGACTTAATCCTATGGAGCCCTGTCAAAAGGTCCTAGCCTCAATCCTGTCAAATCAACTCGAGCTTGGCACTACAAACACAAAGGTGGTATATAGTCTATATGATCGCCTGAAGGACATTTGCGTTCCTTTTATTGGTCACCTACACGAGTGGCACCATCGGCAACCATGGGCGAAGGGGGATCTCATGCAAGCGAGCCCGTTCAAGGAATTTGTCGCGGAGATGGTGGGCGTATACATGGAGCTCTGTGTTGGGAAACGGGTTGGGCCGTACGTGCATCCTCTCGTGAAACCAGTCGGCTGTCAAAGCGGGTTTGTCGCCCCACGCGAGCGACCCGTGACAACGACTCCTCTAACAGCAGCCAGTCAAGAGGAATATAAACCGAGAGGAGTATGTCGTCATTGCGCGCGATTGGACGAATTCCTACTATCCCCTTCACGGTCTTCAGGGCCTTCACTAGTGCAACGGCAAGCAGGGAGGTCGCGACAGTCCCCCGAGACGCTCCTGCGGCTTGTTATCATAGAAGAGGCATCAATTGTTGACCACCTCAAGGGCAGGCTCAGTTATGCCGGCCGCTATGTGTCATGGGATATAAAAACAGATCACCAAGCACAATCGAAGCAGCGCCTTGAGATCACGACAAAAGAGGATCTATGGGCAATGAAACAGTGGGATGGACCGGACGGGAGAGTCGAGAGCGCATGGGTTTTCCTGAAAACCCTATTTGCGATTGTGGGAAGGTGAGCGAACGGGAGGATCAGGGCAGAGGACGACATGAGCGAGCAGGAGGATCAGGTGGAGGACGACGTGAGCGAACGGGAGGATCGGGTGGAGGACGATGTGAGTGAACGGGAGGATCAAGCGGAGAACGCGGTGAGCGCGTGGGAGGATCTGGCAAAAAGCGTTTTGGGTGAAGAAGAATGGGGTCGCATCCATGCCATCTTGGACGATAAATCTCCCCTGCCGGCGCCCCCGACGTCTCAAAGCACATTGGAGAAGGGCAATAATGGCAAGAGGAAGAAGAAAGCCCAGCCGGCGGCAGGGCCAAGCACTCGAGTAGAGGTAGGGACCAAGAGGAAGCGAGGCCCTTGTGACCCTCCCGCAGAACATCCAGTCCCGTACACGCCAATAACCCTTCAGGGCGCCTGTAAACGGCCCATCTCGGAGAGGGCTGTGGCGTAGAGAAGAATTCAAGGACATGTTTGAAACCATCCTTAGCATATTGTGGATGTGGATGTTTGACTCCTCAGTAGGCGCCTTGTCCCTTGATACACTCCCCAAAAATCATAATTGTGTCCACTACCAAGTCTCTGCGCCACACATCCGACGACCCTATCGACCAATGGGAACACACCTTATGCCAACACCTTCGAGCACTTCTCACACCCTCCTCCAAACTCACCCCTACCCAGGCTGCCGAAAGCATCGACCGCGATATTCAAGCTCCTGGACGATCCAGCAACCTGCACGTGGGCTACATGGCATATCTTTCTATCGATAGTAGGGGAAGAAACGTGGGACCACCCATCCCCAAACCCTGCTCTTTGACTTGGTGAAAGCTCTCAAGGCACTCCCCAACCTCATCGACGTTGAATTCCCCAAGTGGGGGCTGAGAATGAGCGTGCCATTCCTATGGTCAGATCTGCCCTCTCTTAGGTAGCATCATTGGCGAATACCTGCGGACTCCAGGGGGAGATTGGGCAAGCGTGCTGGGGCTTCTCTGCTCGCCTCGTCACTCGACGGATGGCCCTATCCCTCGTTGGCCCGCCTTGTCTGTTGAAGCACTTACAGCTCTTGTGGAACGAGGGGCACCTTGTCATCGCCTGCTGCTTTCAGAGGAGGAAAGAAGAGACGGCAACACAACTCCGATGTGCAGAAGCGTGGATGGCTCTCGCGGGGGCCAACCATCTACAGCAAATGTCTTTCGAAAGAAGGAGACGACGCTTGCGATTCTCCGCGAAGCTTCACGATCGGAAATGGGATGTTTGGAAGGATACTTTGCTAGAGATGGTGGAAGAGTTGGATGCTCCCGAGGAAATGGAGATTGCTGGACGAGTCAAGCAAATGATGGAGGCTGTCGAAGAAGGATCCGGACATAGCAAACGAGGTGAATAGGCTGTAGGAATGAAATTCGAGCAAGCAATAGTTACATTCACGCTCAACCATCTCGAGCAACCAACGTCGTGATACCTTTATTCCAGTCCATCACTCTCCAAGCCGCCAAGGTACTAAACGAGGAGCTGGCGGTGCCCACAAAGCCCATTCCAAAGCTGAGAATAGCGGTATCGATCAACGGAGGGTACCAGTCATTGAAACGTTCTGTCGTTCCTTCTGCGGTGTGGTTGATGTGCGCCCAGCCACGCTCGTCAATGTCCCTCCAGAACTCGGGATCTTCTTCGTCTGTTTACTGTATGAGACTCTAGAATGACAGCAGCACTGGCGTTGGGTCACTTACCTGAAGCCAACCAAGACCCGAGAAACCTCTAGCCCTCGTTCATCCAACAGCCGACGCTGGATGGATTCCGACCGCCTTCGCAAAATTGCCTGGACCGACTAAGCACAGACGGTCGTGGGCCTCACACTGATGGATAAAGTCTCCATGACGGATATGCACGGTAATGATCTGACGACGGGATAAGCAAAACTACTTGATCGATTGGCCATGATGTGCTCACAGGTGGTATCGCCTCTTGCTCTGCGAGACCCAAGGCCTTGCGCAAGTAGCTCTGGGAGAGGTCCAGAAGTTGATCAGAGAATCGTAGATGAGTCCCAACGGTACGCCACGAAGGGGACCAAGGTAAATCGCCAATCAAGTTCGTCCACCTTCAGTCGTCGCGTAGAAGAGATCGTCGTAGCAGGAATGTGCTCGTCCGGGGGCAGAGTTCCGTTCGAAGGGGAAGCCTGCTAGGATGGGTAGGTACCGCTGGGTTCCCGAGGATGGCCAGGCATAGTCATGGCGAGGAGAGATGGAGCTTTACAAAGGGCAGATTGATCACGTCAGGGCGTAGC